>JAOPUB010069500.1:0-13932 GCA_027564055.1 Neptis clinioides
AACTCGGACCTCCCGAGTAAGACATCAAGTCTTAACCACTGGGATATCACTGCCCACAGTTTAATTATTATGGGACTGAAAATAACATTCTTATGCTATTTTGTATATCCAAAAAATGATCTAACTATTCCAATATAACAAAAATAAATTAAACACATTTAACATTTGTTTAGACAAACTTAGTATACTTAATATCGTATAAATATATAATAATATATACCTACAGCTTATTATGAAAACAAATACGAGTTCCTGTGTTTCAGACTACTCCATTTAGATTACTTTATACTGGGATTCAACTACAGGTAGAGTACGTTATAAAATATACACAAAATATGCACTTGAGATATGCGTCTAATATACTATGCGTCTGTATTAGCATATATTTTGCATAGTGCATGCTATTCGTTACGCTTATTCATACTTTAATGTATACAAATAAAACTGTAGCATTTTCTTCTAAATAATTTGGTTTTTGCTTAACGATACTTTTTCAAATTATATTCATCATTCAAACAATTTTTTGAACTTCGTAACTTTACTGGAAATGTATAAAAATCTAAATTTTGTACCATTTAAACTATTTGTGGACATCCACAATAATTCAAAATCTAAATTAGCCAATCGTTAAACAGTACAGAGTTTTAACAAGACTAATCAATATCAATTTTTAAATATTATTAGCTGACACCTCTAAAAAATTTTTGTCAATAAAAATACCACCTTGTCATTCAGCAGAAGTCTATGTCAAATTCTAAGATCTACACAAAAAAAAAATCATAGAAAGTGGTGAAGTCAGAGGGACCTTTGTTACAGACACGAGATTTTTAAATATATATTTATTACTGACCATTTATTTGGAGATTTCAACATGTGAAATTCTACTTTAAAACCTATTTAGTCCTTTTTTAAGTAATCGTACGAAAGCATTTGTGCGATTGGCTTTATGATTTTCTGAATAGGTGCTCGTTATACTCTCGATTTACCTTCCGGAGTGAGAAAAGTTTTGACTCGAACTGGCTAGCTGTAATAAATATTCAATACTTTAGTTGAGAAAATTTAAATTGTTTTATTAAGCTTGTAAAATAGAATGTACTTGCGATGTTTATATGAAAATATAAACCTCAGGATGAACAAGTTTTTAACGTAAACGATACAAAATCTCTCTTGTCGCCTGGGGAAGTTAATGCCACAAAACTGTTTATAAAGGTTTTTAGGTTTAGTGTTTGTGGGTTTTAAAATAATAATTTTATACTAGGCGGTGAACTTATTAGGTAATATTAAATGTAAAAAATTACTTAAAAATATTTCTTGTAATTTAGATTAGATTGATGTGAGTGCCGGTGATTGTAAAAGGTAAATTGTTTTAGTGATAATGTTCTTACTTCAAAAGATTTGGATCTGAAGCCCGACATAATTTTACTTTTTCCATCAAATTATTAATTTATTTTGACTTTCATGTATCATACGCTTTGCTTGAAAATAGATTATGTTCCATAAGTTGATAACTGAGGAGATTATACTTAAATTTACTACATTTGTCTAGAATCCTGTTGTCTGTTGCTCAAATAAAATTCGTACGTCAATAAAACAATTTTCTGACTTCGTCACGAATCCATTTCCGTGCTACAAGCAGGGGATATGAAAGAGTCAAGATAAATAAATCGAATTCACATTCGCATTGACAGTACAGTTTTTTTCATGGAGATTTTCTGTGTTTGGATGTTTGTTACTTGATCACGCAAAAATTGATGAACGGATTTCAATGAATTACTTTTTATCAGAGTTTTGGGATAAAATATGAATATCGAAAATTTAATGTTTTTTTTAATAAATATAAATGCATCCGTGCGATACTAGGGACGAGAGCTCCCCGTCTTCCGATAGGCTTGTTAATTAATATTGTTTTGAATTGTGTGTTTAAGCGTCCATGAATCATATAAAGAAATATTTCCGAAGTTAGTGTTTTTGCTAAAATTAGCATTTCATGATTTTTATATAACAGATAAACTTATTACATTTTTAATTCAATAAGCAGCGAAAAAAAATCAAAACATTTAATATCAAAAGCAATTTGGTAATAAAAGACTGCGATGTTGTTTAAGTTATAATTGTAAATAAAATTTATGAATAAATCTTAAGTATTACAATCCTATTAAATGATTGTATGTCTGTACAAAATCTTTACTACTTTAGACGAGTGGAAAGAGTTAAATGTGGAACAGATCCACTTATAAATTTAAGTGCACTTATTATTCTTAATTTAGACATAATACTCGTTTTCGAAAATCATATATGTCTTCTACTTAACTTTTTAAAGATTTTTAGTTATTTAGTCTCATCGTGTCATTATCATCAGGAGTGTTGCTGATGATAGTGTGAAGTGCAGTTTTGTGTTGTTGATGGTAGGAGTGCTATGTGATGAAGGTCACAATAGTAATTTACAATGTAGGTGCCAGGCAGTCATGTGATGACTACGTTCAGTTAGCCTTAGGTACAGTTAGCATTGTGTTAGATTACCCTTGTGTTGACTTAGCCTTATGTCTATGGTTTATTAGGGAATCTAGGCAGTGAAGGTGAGTATTTCGATTGAATAAATCCTTTTTTGCTGCCTGTATTACGCAACTTATCGGTATATGTCATTTCTGTCCATCCATCACTTATCTCTCTATCTCTCATTTTGGCATATTAATATTAACATGCATTTTACTTCCATCATTGTTTAGTTTTTTACGATTTCTCTCTCTTATGTTATAAAATTTGGCTTTGTTCATTATTTAGCTTACAGATCCTCATTATTTTTGATTACCTTGCATGTGACTAATTCTTCCGAAACGTACCCGCGTGACGATGATGATACAATTCTGTCAATACAGAAATTGTCCCTCTTAGGACATGTTGAAAAAAAGAGCTGGCTGAGTTACGTGTTTCATCGATGGAGAATCTAGTCCAATAAGAAATCATAACATTTACAATTCTTTTTATTTATGAGAGAAGCTATAAATTAATCATTGGACTTAATAAATATAACATTTCGCTAAGCAAATTGCAATTTTACTTTTTTCTACATAGTTCATTTTGGTTTTAAAGAGAGAATAAATTATTTTCAACAAAGCATATTAAACAGTTGTCTAAAAAGCTTTCTAAAATATAAAATACACGTAATATAAATTTTTAATGGAATATTGGACTTACTCTATTTCATTTATTTATTTACGGTATATTTTGCATGTCTTATTTTTTGTAAATTATTTACGAATAAATCCTATTATTCGTGAATAATAGCAGTGATTGATTAAATTCACTCATACCTTTACTAACCTTTACAACTATCAGAATTTTAAAGATTTAAAAAAAAATCAATTGGGTTTATTTATTTCTATTATTGGTTCTACTATTTTTTTCCTTTTTCGACAGACTACGAGTTTAGTTCTCTCTTTGAGTGATCATTACTAAAAGTATTGCTAATGACAGTGTAAAATTTACTACGTGGTCATGTAAACTTTAGTCTTGTGTTGGGTTGGCCTTATGTTAGGTAGGTATTGTGTTAGGGTTAGCCTTATCTAAGCCTGAACTTAAGTTTAAACAGGGAACCTAGGGACGACAGTTTTTTAATAGAAATAAATTAATCATTAGTCCAAGGGCATTGCTTAGTTGTTTCGCATTCGTGTCATAGTTATAATAGATCTTTATACTTATTTCTTTAAATACAAAAAAAACTTTAAATACATAAATACAGTAATTTTTAAAATTATCTATCTGATAATAAACCATTTAAATATAAAAAAATATAAATAGTACGAGCCATTTAATTCACTTATGAAATCCCTATTACTTTGATATGAGTAAAGCTGGAGCTGAAATTTCCATGACCAAAATCCAATTTACAGTTCATAATTTACGAGCCATCGCCAGTACAAGTAATTTGATTTAGTCACCAACACCTTCATTGAGGATAACTTAATTACTCGTAGGAATAAAATTTCCCTAAAAATGAAAAAAAATAATAAAAAAAACTGTTAATTACAAAGTACTGAAACTTTTATGAAACTACTATATCCAAGTAATGATACTTATTAAAGAAAAAAAAATGTTTAATATTCCTTACTGGAATAATCGACTTAATTTTAAACGAGATTTCTGGACTTTTTTGTTGACATTTATTAAGGTTTAGTGGAAATGTATCTATGTATAAAATGCCTTATTAAAGAAGTTCCAGAAGAAGTAAATATATGAATCTCTTACCTTTTGATGTTTGTTGTCAAACTCCTCCGAAACCTTTTGACTGATATTTATGAAATTTTTGCGTATTTGGTAGCACTAAGGATAAGTTGCATGCTATTTTTTATACTTCCGTGTCAATAGAGGAGGCCTTCGTAAGAAATTTGTTTTGAAATTGAATATTCTAAAAAGAAAGTGAAACGGAAAAGCAAATTATGTCATTTAGGTTTTTTATTAACAATATTTTCAAAGGTTAAAAATGAATTAATTTCCTTTATTGCAATATAAAGCTGAACTTTTAGATATTATAATATTAAATCAACATTTGAATTTTTAATGTCTAAAGCATGTTCCATAAAAGACGTTACGGCTGGAGGTAAAACGGTTGGTTTCATGAAAAATAAAAAGGGAAACACTTAAACGAAGCTACCCCTGGCTAACTAAAATACCCTGGAAAACGTTCACTTAATTATTAAACAGAACGGTTCCTTTTATAAATAAAATATATTTAATACCGTTATTAGTACATCCTCTAAATAAAAACCTGGGGATCGAGGTCCAAACCTAACAAACGTCTAATGATTTAAACATCAAACATACAAGCTTTCAGTTTTATAATATTCTTTGAAGTGTACTTACAAATATTATATCAAACATAGACATGCAAAGACTTAACACGTATGATTCCATCCCTTTTTGCTTAGAAACGAGGGAGGGGAGAACCCTCTCTTGTTTAAGGATTTGGGAGGGTTAAAAACTTATTTGAAAGTGCGGCCATTGCGAATTGCTTACTTTAAATGGGTCTCATTTGCACACGAAAGTAGTTCAGTAACTGTTATCGTATTTTTAACATTATTTTATTTAGGAACGGTAAATGTTAAATTATCAAATAAAATATAACAAAGGGTTAGCCTATATAGTAAAACCATGTATAAAGTTTCTTATTCGGTATTTATGATTAATAATGACTGGATAAGGCGACTAAGTTGTAAATTTGCGTAAAACACTTGATCAGAAAGACATAGCAATGACATTAGTTGTCAGATTACCTCTGAAATATCAAAAGAGGGTTTGTAGAATGTCAAGCTATACTCATTCTGTTCGTGCGGTGTTGCAGGACACAGTGTAAGTGATATTACATGTTAACTAATATATAGTTGGCGAATAGAAAGTGAAATATCAAACACCTTAAGGCTACATTACAAAAGTTTTCATAAATTTTCTGCGCAACTATATTCACTTCTTTCTTACATAAGAACCTTCTTCGAGAATAACAAACATAATAAAAAATAATTAACGAAATTGTTCTAGCCATTTACACGTGATGCCATGACCAAGGGAAATAAAGATTATTTTTTTCCCTTATAATAATACTAGATAGATGAATTTGGTGATACTATTTTTAACATTAAAATTTAAATTCGAATATCTTCAGAATGTCTAAAAGACCTACTAAGATTTCAATTTCGGTTAATGATACACCTACATAAATATTTTCAATGTACAAACATTACGAAGGATTACATAACTGTATTTCGGAGCCGAAGAAACTTTTGTTAAACCTTTTAGACGGTTCGTGTGTCGAATATCTTATTTGTTTGTTGTTTCAATCTTCTTTAGGAGTTTTAGCTATTTGGGTTTTATCTTAACAATTATGTTTTTAAAAAACATTAAATTAAAATACTTAAGAATCGGTTTATTGAACAAATCTATTACTAATTTATTTAATATTATTATTTTTCATACTAAATATTTCGGCTTTATTGCACCCAAAACGATGGAATGTTCTGAATCCAGAAAATTAACAATAATGATATTATTAAATTTAAGTTCCAAAATTATTATATTTATGACATATTAAAATATAGAAGTGTAATTATTTTTATGTAACAAAAGCCAAATTAATTTTGTATGTATATATACTGCATTACATTTTTATCTGAACAATATATATATATATACAGCTTCTTCACAAAATAACAACATTTTTTTTATTAATTTCTCAGTATCGTTATTAGCTGTGGTCGACTTCGTTCATTTTTTTTTCACCAAGTTTTATTTTGTTATTTTGTTCACCTTTAATTTTCACTGATTCTTCAGAAGCGGATTCCTTATACGTGATTATGATGATACAATACACAATTGAAGTTCACGTGAACACGTGAGTTGAGAGTGAGCCGACTCTGATTCACGTGGTCTTCGTTGATGGAGAATCTATAACAAATAATAAATGAAACGAAATTATTATACCTCAGTAGTTTGAGAAATAAAGGACAAGGGCCGATGAATTAACTGTATATTATAAGGTATAAACTTTTTTCTCATTTTTGTTTTCTTTTTTTAAAATTGGTAGGTATACACTTATTTTTTTAAAATCCTATTGTATGGAAAAAGATTAAAAACGGAAAAATTACACTAAAATCATTTACAAAAGCGGATTTTTTTATGACATTTGCCAACTCGAAGAAAGAGTGATGAAGGGGAGTTAAGAGGAGATTAATACGGATTTAGTGGACAATAAATTTAAAAAGTTAGTTAAAAAATGTTTGTGTGACAACTATTGTAATTGTAACATTAATGATTATTTGGATGATGTCCAGGCTTTCTCAAGGTATAGAAATTATTGTTACTAAAATTGGTATTTAAAAAAGTAAAGAGGTAAAGGTATTCAAAAGAAACAGTCCCGCTGAACTTCTTGCGCCCTTTCGGGCGTTCAGTAAAAATTTTGACTAGTATTTGATTCAAAGTCCACTAAGACCATAGCGTCAACATAATACAAAAGTTAAATTAAGTCACAATGTGATCTCGTAAATCACAAATACCTATTGACATTGATTTAGAGGAACAAGCAACAAACAAGTAAGATTACTTCATTGGAAAATCCTAACATCCAATCGTACTGACTGATAGTGATATTAAAGTCGACCTTATCCGTGCTAGCCAGGCACTCAGAAAATACATTCCTTCAGATATGAAATATCTCCAAGAGTTAGCTTATTAGAGAAAGATTTATTATGGAATTTTGCTAGAAAATTTACGTTTCGTCTATTTCAATTTCCGTTTAAGTTAAGAGTATATTTTTCGTAATAGTAGCCAAATAAACAAAATAAAAACCTAGTCCACCAATTGTGTGTTAATTTACTATAATACTTAGATTTAAAAAAAACATTTAATTTTCAATACATTGTACTTAGGCAAATAAAAAAATTTCAGACGCTTATAACATTAAATACATTTTATAGTTCTACCACCGGTACCTTGAATTTTTACGGGATAAACCGTAAACCCTATATTGTAATCCAGGTTTTAAAGTATTTGTGTGCCAAATATAATTGAAATCCGTTTACTCGTTTTTGTGTGATTGTGTAACAATCATATAAACCATATTTATTAATACTTTCATGGGGGGATTAATATTTACGAATTACATGATTTTTTATTTAGGACAAAAAGTATATAAGTTATCTAATAACAGGCAAATTTATCTTTCGAGTTTTTAATAAAAGGTTATAAGAATCTATCATAATTATACTTTTCAAACTTCTTCCCATATTTTGGTTTATTTTTGGCTTTTACGAAATGTTTGCAACAGAAGCAAGATACATTTAGCAAAAGAAACTCCATAAAGAAACCTTTACGATGAATAGCGATGGACACCCTTCTATCCGTCGCAATTCCCTTTTGCAAAGTTTTTCTTATTCTAGTGCAGTATTTTTGCAATCTTATAAAAGATTTTAATATTTAAAAGCAGATAAGCGTTTTGTTTCATGAAATATAAACATGTTTCATATAAGCATTTTAAATTTCCACATTTTAGCGGAGAGCTCTACAGCTAATGTGCTTTTTCATTTGCTTTTCAACTGTAATGTGCTCATTTGCTCTTTTATCGTACTTAAATTTTAGTTAGTAATATAAATATAAATTTTCAAATAATTAAAATATTCTCGTATGACACATTTTTAAACCTAATAATTTAGATTTATTTAATAAAACTCTTTAAATTTAAAGTTTAGTTTTGTTGACTACACGTGTATGTATATGAAACAAAGTTGGGTTGTTTACATTATCTATAACTCAAGAACTGCAGGACCAATTTTTATGAAATTTGATACAGAGATAGACGAGAGCTTAAGAAATGATAATTTTATCCTGAAAAAAGGATTAAAAAAGTGTTGAAAATTTTTAAGGTTAAATAAGTGTTGAAAATTTATGTTGAAAATTAATCCCATTGTAAAATTCGCGTGAGCGAAGCCGGGGCGGGTCGACTAATGAGATATAAAAATCTTATTATTTATGATTTTAGATTTAAATATTATTAAAAATCTTTTATTTTGTTTGGTTAAAGGTAAATGTGATTAGTATAACATATTATTTACAAGCATTCCGTGCAAGGTGATCTTGTTTGAGTGTCCGTTTGTTATGCTCTAGTTCACAATAGATAAGTACAAATGAAATAAAATTTACATCAATAATATTTACTAAATAGTGACTTCATGAATTTGTATAATAAGCGTCTAAATTTTTTAATCCTAACCTTAACGTAAACGTATTTGGTACTTTTAGGCTCGGATAACAGGTTGTATAAGGATAGAGAGCAAGATTCACTCAAAATTTGATTATTTCACCTATTTTAAAATATTTCATGTATCTTAAAATTCATAACTCATACATTCAAAGTAATAAATATTTAAAGAACGTCGAGTCATAGTTTATACGAAGCAAACAGTACGATAGCTTTGAAATACTTAAATAGCAGAAAGTGCGCGAGAGGTCTAAATTATTTACACTTTTGAAATTCTAGCGGAAAATCCCTGTGCAGCACTTTTATTACGCTTTCTCTTATATTTTCTGATTCCGCAGTATATTAGGGGCGGTAATGTCTTTATTTTGATTATATTATTTTATTTCTCACTTAGCACATTACCCGGTACCTAAACTTTTAGTATTCTCGCTGCATATTGTACATGAACATAATCACAATGGTTTCTATAATTATTCATACTTACACTAAAACCATATAATTTTAGTAAAATACTTATTAATATACATATAGTGTTAAATAAATCATTAAGGTAATTTTCATGGACCCTAATATTAACCCTAACATTCTTATATAACTAAAAATAGTGGAGGTATAGTTTAAAAAAATCTAATTCGGTATAATAAATGACGCAAAATTGGAATCTGTAAATGTATTGAATATAATATATTCTCATAATATTTTAAAATATTAACTAACCATAGTTTTGTATTCAAAATAGAAAACAATTTATCAGGATGTTTAATTATGAAATTAATTAATTAATTATGAAATCTTCTCATCTCTCAGTCTCAAAAATATAGAGATTTCGTACAGTAAACACAACGAGTACGCATTACTCAATTATTGTATATTTTAAGGTTAATAACTCCGTCCTCTAGATATTTATCAGATGATAAAAATATTGCTAACAAATTTTATATAAAAACAAAGTACTTAATGAACTGGTAATAAAAAATAGTAATAACGTTAAAGCAATCTGCACACAACAGCCCTACTGTAATGAAGAAACGATATCCTAGAAGGAACGGTCCGAACACGATTACACAATATAGTATTAACCTCCTAACACTTGTATTCTTAGTACGTGGTTTTAGAACAAATTAAAAAAATTATCTTTACCTCTTACGTAGTGAACATTTGTAAGTTTGGATATTGTAACTCGATTACACAAAAACTGGTGAACGGATTTCAATGAAATTTGAGACACAGATACTTTACAATCCGATTTATTAAATAGACTACTTTTTATGCAGAAACAATTCATAGTTCGGGTTGACTATTAAAATAATAAAAACTTAATGTAAACCCTCACCATTTTTATAACACCAACTAGCCGACCCGCTCGACTTAATTCGCGTGATGGTCTGCTCCTATGGATCGTAGCAAGATGTTTTTTAGCCTTCTTCGATAAATAGACTATCCAACTCAAAAAGAATTTTTCAAATCAAACCAGTAGTTCATGAGATTAGCGCTTTCACAGAAACAAACTCTTCAGCTTTATAATATTACTTTAGATAAAAGCGGAATCTTTCTAAATTTTTATTCTATTATAATTGTTATTCTGTCTATACGTTTGTATAGTGTCATTACGCAAATACTGCATAAAATTGGATACCATTATAGACTTAGTTTATTTTAAATTCTATATCAGGAAAATAGCTTTAAGCTAAATGAGATTTCTTATTATAAAACCTTGTTATAAGAAGCTTAATTTGAATGCTTAGTTCTTCTATTAATAAATCCTTTATTCTCTAATAGAAATTATACTATGAACATTTTTCTTGAAAAGAAATTTATAAAATATGTAGATTGTAAATTCTTTTCTTTACCTTGTAACTTATAATACGTTGTTGTTGACATTTTAATTAAAAATTACAATAAAGTAGCGTATTACTAGCAGAATTGCTTATTTTATAATAATGGTGTGGCTATGAGGACGATAGTTAAACTATACTGGATTAAAAAACTATCGATTTTCATACAAAATTCTAAAAACCTTCTACACTACCTACTTACTATTACAGTTCCTTAAGATGAAATTCGATCTCAGATTGAGGAGTTTGGGTTATTCTTCGAGTTGTCAGTCTGCCAGTTATATTATTATATATTATTTACACAGCCTACATAGAGCACTAAAAAGCCACACAAGTTTAACTTGAGTAGTTCATTTTTATTATTTGTAGTCGCTTATCAAAGATATATTTAACAAAAGGTTAAATATTTCAGAACTATAATAAGTCAAATCATTTTGATTATAATAAGAGTATGCGTTTTGCAATTTTTTGATTAACAATATTTTTATTTTTAGATATGAAAATAGTAAGAAACATTAGAAAAACTAATAACGATAATACACTCCGTTATAACCCTAATCCTAATGTGTAAACGATATCCCTTCGGAGAAGGCGAAGGTACAACACTGCGGTACAATCACGATTACACAATATTGTAATAATACCTGATATTTGCAATATTTATTGATTACGTATACTTTATGATCTTTACTGTTATTTACATTAATTAACTGATTAATTTTCTCTCTGTTACCTCAGGTATAAATTAAAATAAATACATACCCAATGTATTTTATTATATTGAAATACGTTTAATAATTTTAGGTAGATCGTTTCAATGCACACAATCTTCCCTTGATTTTTTTTCAGTTTTCAAACTTTTTCGCTTGCCTATGTCTAAAGACCTTGGTTTATGATAAATTTGAAATTCTAGATCGACTTGGAAGTTTGAGTTTGTATTGATACCTCACTCATAAGTGTTTTGACAGACATATAAGAACGAAATTATCCTTTAAGAGTGTCTTTTTTCCTTTTAAACCAATAATTTTCATATAATTTAGTGACACTATGTAATGATAAGTGTGCCCTGAATTTCGACAGCCAGACTAGGCAAACATACTTTGCTGGATATCTCATATACCTATATATTAAAGAAAGAAAATATACTATAGTTTACGTACTGTTATATTTTTTGGAAAATAACTTTAATTTGATTCAACATGCGAGTTTTTCCTACTCATTTTGGTCTACCTATTCCTTCGAACTATAAACATTTTTTCTTAAACATTACTGAAATTTTGGGTTACAAACTAGTTAGAAATAGTTGTGTTTAAAGCGGAATCACGAATTTGAACCAACTACCACTAAGCTTTCATCGCTACTAATGAAACCATTAAGTAAAATCAAACTTCAAGTCACCGCAACCAATTTCCCAGCTCATAATTGGGCTAAAGTTAAAGATTGGAAGTTAGCAGGCAATATTATTAAGTAACTGAAAATCGTTTTGTCGTAAGCTGTTTGTTTTGTAAAGCTACTGTGTAATGGAGTGGAGGAGATTGCTTTTCTGCCACCTGATGATCGCCTATACCTCGTTATACGCTTGTTTCGAAACAGGCATATTCTCTTAAATTATTTGTTTAAATTGGTTATTTATTGCTTTATTAGGGTTTGTTTGTTTCCTTTCCAGAAGACCCAAATATCAGAATATTTTTAAATTGTATTCTATATACATTATTTTTCTATTTTTTATATTCATATAGTACATTTTTCTTTACTTTTACCCATCACAACGCTCAATGTCATTAATTAAACTTTAAGAAATTTCAAATATTTAGAATTTGCTAACTTTTGGATCAAGTATAGAAAAACAGAATATATATCTTTGATGCTTAGATATAAATAACAAGGTACCTCAAAATAAAATACCGTGCGAATATTGGCCTCTGAGGTACTAGTCTGCACTATAAAAATATAGATAACTGTGATGTTTGCTGGAATAAATATGAATGACAAAAAATAACTTCTATTGGATAACTTTAAATTCAAACAATCGCAGATAGCGGAGGATTTTTTTATTTATTATGTCCGATGAAGCTGTAGCTTATCATTCTGATATAGGGAGAGGAACTACCTGAAAGCAAATTAAAAAACAGTTATCATAACTTGTATTTGTTTTGTGAAAATATGTGCATTAATATACACAACAAAAGAATCATCATTACTTTCAGATTTCTGCCTCCCTCTAATTATATATACCAAGTCACCACACTCCCTCCATCCAAACTTTCCTTTTAAGTCATAAAATTAATATTGTATATACCATGTATCCCCATTCCCCCACCCTCCCTTTGAGACATAGTTACATAAGTCTCTACTGCGTATAGACCCTAATTATATATATCAAGTCGCCACACTCCCCCGTCATCCCCACTTTTCAGTCATTTATAAAAAATTCGAAATTTAAATGTTTGCTAATATTAAGAATTACAAATAGGTTCCAAATTCAAATTGTATATAAAAGATTAAGCACAAATTCCATATTCAAATTTGTCTATATAAAATTCGAATTTTTAATCTGTTCTCAATCTATTAAGATTGACAATAGGTTCCAAATTCAAATTTAAGTATAGAAAATTCGAATTTTAAATTTGTCTTCCATCTAATATGAATAATAGATAAAAAATTAACATTCCAAATTTGAATTTCCAATATAATGGTAACTCACCCAACTTCAGCTCGGGCAGGATCTCAACGAGGACGTGCACAGCTTGGAAAGCGCTCTCCAACGCGTCGTGCTCCTGCTCTATGGTACGAGTTATTTGTATCTGCTCCAAATCTGTTGTCTATGGAAGAAAGAAGATAAATCAAACTCTCCTGGTCAAGTGTGCGCGCTGCACAGGAGCACTCCCTATTCCCCCACTCTCTGAGTGACGCATCTTACTTATCGAAAAAGGTGATCAGCCTGCACTGTCCTAGCAATTTTACTTTGTTGTCCCCGCGGGATTCGAACCTACTCCACCTCCAGCGCACAAATACACGGACACACCACTAGACCACAGCGGCTACAAAAAAAATGTTAATTACTCAATGGCTGAACGGATTTGAATGAAATTTGTCACAGATATTTAAATTCATAGTTCCTTTTGAAGAGTCTAGGATTCTGCTCCCCCACTAGTGGAAGGGATGTTGCCACCACTATCTTGTCCCTTTATATTTGCTGACAAAGGCAGTGAGTAGACAGTATAGTAAGTGGATAGTAGATAGTAGCCATTTAGTAACATCTCTTGAAGTGGTGCTAGTGAAAGTGTAATAGTTTGTCGCTGTGTTACGGATATTGGATCTGGTTAGTTCATCCTCCTCATTTATTTAGTTGTG
>JAOPUB010069810.1:0-13901 GCA_027564055.1 Neptis clinioides
CGTTTATCTCTAGGGAGGAATGTGCTCGGCGCGGGCGCCTGACGCAGGTGACAAATGAGAGTGAACTTATCACTCGTGCTCTCTCACATTGTGATGCTGCACGACCATACATTACATTTTGTTTTTCCTGCCACTCTACACCAGCAAATATTTTCCCTTCATTTATAGCAATTTCAAAATAACCATGATGACAGTATACTAAAATTACCAATTACAACCGAATACGAGCCACAGATAAAACTTCCAAAAGATAGACGCAGTACACTCAGTGTGCGCAATTTTCCTCCACTATTTTTTCTCAGACGTAAAGTTATGTGGCGGCTGCTATATCAAAAATTTAACATACAAAGAGATCGGTGTAAGAACAACTTAATATTTTTTCATGATTAAAGAAACTTTCTAGGTAGAAAGTTTTTTTTACATACCGTATTAATCTTTGACGAGTTCATGACGCCATCAGTTAACCCCTAGTTTTTCAGAAAGACGCTTTTTAACAAAAAAGAGTGTGACTATATAAAATTACCTTAATCTTTGCTGTCTTATGTAATTTCCAGGATAAAGTAGAGAAATAGACGTCGTTATTTCATGGAAATTATCTCAAGAGTTTATTTTAACAACTTGATCACGTCATTGCCGCACTTTTAACTTTAAACATTTTCTTTTATTTAGTATAAACTCTACCATTTTAGTATAGAACAGTAAATTAAAATCATTAATACTTGAACGTAAATAAATGGCTCTTGTAAGTCTTAAAGCAAATCTCCTGTAAGGTGTTAATATATGAACTGCGGTAATGGACTTGACAATCATTTAATTGCAGGCATGTGTATTCCGCACATACTCGATACACACTCGTAAGTTGTTCTCCAGAATTACTTATTATCAATTAAGAAGCTATGTGAATGTAGTGTCGAGGTATTTAAAAGTACATATATATATATATACCTACATTCCTCATATATACCTACTTCTACGACAGTTCAGATTCAGGTGAAATCCATGATATTATAAATAAGTATAATTAATTAACCTAATTACGATTAACGTCCAGAATATTTAGAGAAAATTTTATGTGTTAGGACAGAAATCGTGGCATTTTGTTGCTTTCATTACTACGATCAGAAAATGTAACTTTTATTAAATGATAACTATCAGAAACAGTCAAATCAACATCTTTCCAATTTTTTTAAAGAGCTGCGAAAATTAGCTGACTTTGAGTGATATTTCCATATTAGAGGCAATACTTTGATTTTCATTACTTCTCGAAGTCATTTCCAATGTGTAAATAACGTCTCATTCAAGGTGGCAGAAAAAGATATTTTTTGGGTTTTTGTCCGTATTTATACGCACATGATTCATATCACATGATCCTATCATAATTTCTCTTAATTGTGTGATCAATCAGATTTTTTTATAAGCATTGACAGCAGCTAATTATGGAAGACGATTGGAGGCAATTATGAAATATTTTCGTCTTTACCAGCCAGCTGCTTGATAAATGTATACCAGAGATAATAACGTCATGTGAATAATGTATGACGGGATGTCTTATTTTAATTAACCGACACTATATCAAGATGTGCGAGCCTAGGGCATATTAATAATACTTGTCAAATGCGCCACCTAGCTATATCAATGATGCGCAGAGTTAATAAGAAGACAAAAATGTAGTTCATAATTTTTTTTCTTATCTCCTATTAATGTAATACAAGTGTTATTGAATTCAATTGTGATATATATGAATTGCATTTCATGTATTATTGAAAAACTTAAAACAGAACTTTTCTTTTTATTGTACTTTAAAAAAATATGGCTTCTCATGAAAGGAGTCGTTTTTTGTTTTTAGTTTAAGTATCTTCTTGTTAACCAAAACGATTATAATATAAAAAGACAAAATAAGTTGTTAAGGTACATCGACAGTAAAATAAAAAATATGCAATTACTGCAAATTTATCGTATTTCTTGCCCCTTTTGCGCCTCGGTTTCTTTCATAATATTTAATTAAACTGACGAATAATTTTATAGTGCATGTAATTACTTAATTATACTTATTTAAAATATCGCTAATTGTTATCTTTAAATCTGTAGTTATACCTAGGAATTGGAGATAAGTTTCTTTCTACTTAATATTTGTCTAAAACGATGAAGTTATTTGATATTTTAACAAACCTTATTTTTATTGTACATATTCTTGGACATAATAATTACACTACAGCAATGTTTTTTCGGAAATTTATTTTGGATTTATTTAATCATAAGCTTAAACGTTATACTAAAATTAAAGAATGATAAGTTAGATTGACTATTGAATCTAAATAGCAGCAGTACTTACAAATACGTTTTGGTTCAGTGCAAGTTCAAGAACGAGAGGGTTGTAAGAGTAGAGGTAAAAGAAACGTTAACTATTTGTTGGTTTGTGCAACATTTGACTTAAATATTTGTAAATCAACGGAAATCGATTAAGGATTATTGAAACATCCGTATTTAACATACTAGGCGTCATTGTATTTATTTATTAGCAAGATAAAATGATCGTATAGCTATCGTGCAATTAGGAGAGCTTGCAAAGGATAATAAGCAAACTTTAGAGCTAAATATTTTTTTGGGTTAAGATTTGTTTTGTATTTTCATCTATAAAGGTTGATGAAATTAATATTTAAAATAATTTCAGAATATGACAACAATCCTGCAAACATATAAACTAAACTTAATCCTGAAATCTTAACCTTCCGAATGCAGTTGTACTTTTCCCGGAATGGTAAAAAGAAATAAAATACGTAATCATAACCATCAGCATTGCTTTACAAACATATAAAATAACAAAGAAATGGTTTTAATAATTTAATGATATACCGCGTTGAGCAGTAGCAATTTTATAAAGACTTTTGCGCAAAAGCCTGCAAAAATATATCTTTCCATAGAAGATTTATCCAGATACAAAGTACACCGCTGTTGGGCGTCAATTAATTGGTTTCTTTTATATTTATTTACTTGATGCGTACACCGGGTTAGATAAAATCGGAACTACAATTTACTTACTGAATGCTGCAAAAACTTGATTATCTTATTAAATAAATGCCTTTTGCTGCTTACTTTTATTACTTTGTTAATACTTTTCTCGAGACGTAGCGAAAAAAATACAATAGATTAAATTACAATAAATTTTTTATCATAAAAAATGGAAGAAAACAATATATGCGGCTTATAAAATCTTGACTTCTATTTAAGTGATTGGAATGTACCAGAAAAGGACAAAAAAGTTCTTTATTTATTTCCTAGATATTTGTGGCAACATTTATACTATTACACAAATATGTGAATAGTGCGCGTACTGACCGTGGAAAATGGCAAGAATGCGTATGTAGCGTTGTGGTGTCCTCTCGTCGTAATAGGCGGAGTAGAGTGACACTGATGTCCCTTGGACCTTTTGCCATATAGTTTTGCTAGAGCTCCTGGACCAGGTATAATTCTGAAAATGAGATAGATAAGGATAGAATGTTATTATTTACTTTTTCTCAAAAAGTGACATAAGATAAATAAGGTGCATGCGAGCAGCTTTCTTCAGGCGCGGTGCAGTGTATATAAAATTAGTTTCATATTTTTTTAAGTTATGCGAAATATACATGTTAATGTGTACCAAGTAGTTAAACTCTGGATTATTTTGGAGGTAATTATATTTTAAGAAATAATTAGCGTTGAATGAAAACATCGTGAGAATTTGCCTGATAAGTGTGCGAATTCTCCTAAATGATTACTTGCTCATTATTTTAAAATATAAGCAACATACAAAGATTGACGATATATATAAAAATAAGAAAATATATAACTAAATAAAAAAGTATTTTCATTTCATTTATTTAAAAATTTATTCCTATTTTTTTGTGTGAATTTTGGTTAAAATATGTACTTTTCACGGAATTCTGTTTAAAAGTTTAAAAATATTTTCATTACTTTATTTCGAGATAAATTAAACATTCATTTACAGCGAATATGAATATATAAATCTAAAATATAGTACACATAAATAATTTACCATCGATTGCCATCCTTAATTTGTTTTACCGTCAATTACGATATCATTTTACCGACGATCAAGAAAAAGGTATTAAAAAAGTGAACTTATTAAGTAAGTAGTGTCATTTTCGATAAAAAATAGTTTTTGGTCAATAATTTTCGAAATCACAATCATATGAGAAGGATTCAGGCATCACAAAACATATTGAATTTGGAATAAAAACTGGTGCAGGTCTCATTTTATAGAGGCGATAAATACCTGATTCCCTTCAGGTACTGATGGTGAGAATAAACGCTAAATTTGATGCAGAGGCCACGGGGTGCAAAAGATTGAATTGTGACCAAATTATGCCTTATTACGTAATTTACAAGTTAATTTTATTTCTGTGGAAAGGCTTACATGTTTTTATTCGCGTTCATTCAATTTTATGGTTCATGGTGCTATATTTAGCATTAAATAAGGCTTTATCTTATTCTATTATTTCTTTGTAAGCAACTTAGCTATATAAAATGCTTTTCTTTTTTTAAATCAAGATTAAATCTAGGGTAAGACTTGATCGCTGTTATGATTAACTTTAGGTAGAGTCTGTCTTGAAATATGTACTGAGGTTTTAGATGTTTGTAACTCTGGTCACGTTTGAGATCATAACGAATCATTGCCTTTGGTAACATGTTAGGTTTGATAACAGTTATGTCACCTACTGACCGTTATTAATCATCGGCTGTTTTTATCAAAGACAACTAAAATATTTCTAACAACAAATTACATACTAAATACTCTACTAACTTGATGCGAATGTATAAAAAATAGAAACTACAATGATGTAAATGTTCGTGCTCACATAAGGCTTTTTGTTTCTTATTGATTAATGGATTATTACATTTGTAAAAAAAATGACTGTAATAAAGCTTTATAATACGCGACTACATGGAATCATTTCACACGAAGCAAATATTATCAGCTTGTATAGCTGGTGTATTTAAGTCCACGCTTTTATCATAATAATAAAAAAACTCACATCAACCATATTTTTAATAAAAGATTTCTAGGGCCAATTATAGGCCTTTGATATTCTATTAACTGATTTCAATGGTCTTTGTTGATAAATTTTCCCGCAATTTCTATTGTGTTTCAGAATATATGTAAATACAATATCATAAAATGAATATTCGCGTGAACGAGAAGTAATATAATTCTATTCGAATGTAATAGCATATAATCTGTTTCCATCTTGATCTTGCTTCAATTATCTTGTGGTACAATGTAAAAAATTAATGGATTCCATCTGGATAATTACTAAAAGGGTAATGTTCTCAAAAATTTTATACCAATTTTGTGTCTGATTATTTATCTTTGGACAAAGAAGTAGAATGGCTTCGCAATATAATATTTCTGATCTCACAAATTATTCAATTTTAATGTATTAAACTAATGAATTGGATTATAATAAACTTACCGTAAATTTCAAACGTTACCTTTTTAATTTTATGAAGTTCTCTCATATATAAATCCCATAGTCCGAGGACAATTAATCCAATTTATGACGATTATTTTTCCATTATATCTGACACAAGAATAATAATCCAAATCGTTTCATAAATAAAGAAGTTATCGAATTGAAATCCACGTTTTTTAAGTCATTAAAATAGCCTTTGTCCTGCATTATGCAACAAAATTAAAACATTTCTCGGAGACTCTACATTTTCTCTAAATACAAAGGAATCCTCAGTAAGTTTTTATAAATAGAAAATAGTAAAGAATTTAGCTACGTTGGAAGTTCGTTCGTTAAAGATGGGGTCAGGCACGTTTCTCGGTTAGAACTAGGGTTTGACCATATCAGGAAACTATAATCGATTTATTGTCCTGTCTCACCTTTGATCTTGGTACTTTCTTGTATTTTTGAATTTATTTAAAAATATTACTAGTTGTAAACATTTTTTTATTTAATATAAAAAAATATAAAAACGTTACTTATGGTACGGAGGTGAATGATTTAATTGGATCGTCAAAAACAATTTTGATCTCAATCTCAATAAGAAAGTTCTTGTTTTTTCTAATAAAATGACGAAGTGTATTTATAAGTATTTGAAATAAGACTTATTTTCTTAACGAAATCTAAATTTAATTTTACGAAAATTAATTTAACAAATTATTCTCAACATCATTAAATTAAATAAAGATATATTAAATAGTGTTAAGAATTAACTCCTTTTTTATAATTTGATTGGAAAATAAGGCTTTGGCGTTATTAAATCGAAGTTACTGTAGATTATTGTAACTAATCTCCACAACATTTATGTTTATTATATTGTTATCATGAAAAGCCAAATCAGAAAGCTGAAATCATTGAACTGAATTATCTTGTATATTTTGTATTCTGTCATATTTGTTTATTCTGAATTTCTTGTATTGTAGTGGCTGTCAATAGTTGTATCGAGTATGGTTACCCAAGATAATGGAGATTCGTGCACGCATGGCGGCATCGGCAGCGCCTTTCTATTAGAAATATCCGTAGATATTGATTTCGATTTATTTCGCGTCTGCCATCGGATAATCAGTATTGGTATTACAAAACTAGTTTAAAGTTATCCCGAGAACGTCTCTATACGTGTTTACCTCTTATATGTGATTTAGTTTTTATACTCTATAGGTATCTATGATTACGTGACCCATTTGATATGCTTATTATATTCACACCTACATGTTTTTACTTAAAAATCTATGTGTAACCACAAACCTATTTAATATTTTCGGAAAAGCTATCTTATTAAATATATTTAAAACTTTTATTAATGAGGTTTTTCTAATTCATGAACTAAATTTATGCATGCATATGTAAATCGCCAGATAGTATAATATAACAATATTTATTCTTTATTGCACAGGAAAGTATAGTACAGAAAAAACTTAGTAATTATCTGGAACTTATAACCAGAAGGTGGCTATGGAAGCTCTGTAGGTAATATCGTGATATTAATTTTAGGCAGTTTTTATTTGTATTAATAAATAATAATTTGTATAGATATATTAACCGTTTTTACGTCATCGTCTTCATGGTAATGTCTCCCAAATTCGATTTACGCTAAAGACACAATATTATCTAGAGAACGTAAAAGCCTCGTTTATGCTTTATTCAGTTCTACGCATTATAATGATCGAGCAGGAAGTCTACGAGCAGTATTTGAATAGTAAGCACTAAATACATTGGCAAAGATGTTCTTATTCATGTCTTCCCACTTATTCTTGTCTGAGCTATTTACATAGACAATATGGGAAAGGCGTAGCGTTAAGTATCGTAATTGCGGTATCATAAATAAGTGCTAACTAGTTATTGTTACATGTTTACATGTTAGTAAAGCAGTTGTAAATACGAGCATAGTAATAAGGAGTAACGACCGCATATATTATACATGTTTTTTATAAAAATGGTCAAGTTGACTGACTCGGGGAGGGTTTGATACAAGTTTTTATTGTATTGACAGGCAACATCCGATTTTTTCTTGTTGAATTGAATTTTTTATTGATTTTTTTTCATACAATAAGTAAGTAAAACTATGTAGGTAACAACATTTATTGCCATTTTATTTCTACTACCAGTTTAATTATAATTGTTATCTTATTTAAATTCAGTAGATTTTTTAATATTCTTGTCGTATTTGTAAAGTATGGTCCGTTCAAATACATATCAGATAAGTTATAAAAATTCTTTATGGACCATTTGTGGATAGTTAGCATATGTTATAAAATCTAGTTATGAGCGTTTCTACAATGTAACAGTGTAATTATATTTAAAGCAGACTGTAATGTAACAACGTTAGTCTCCTTTTCATAAATAATTCAATAAGATAAAAAAAATAAAATAAAATGTTCTATTTATTTTATTAAGAGAATATTTTTCTTATTGTAATTTTAAACTTAGTATAAAAATCTTACGATATGTGGGATTTTCGGAAGAACTGGGAGTCTGTTGCAAGTCACCGGCAAAGGTCGGTCAAGTTCAGCTTGCATGCCCTCTGAATAAGCTACAATAGTGCGCATGGTGGACAAATTCTCTTGGACAACACGACGGCCTTTCCATCTGACTCCAGAGTGCCACTCATTAACACAAGCAATCCAACTTACACAAAATACAGTCACACCAGCAAGTAAAAATTTCGTCACTCGAACAAATTTACGCGTGCCACATAACATTATTTATATTTTGTTAATTGTAATTCATTACAATAGTAAAGTAATATTTTGAAATGTTTACGTATTAGGGCCTGAGGTTTTTAGGACGTCGCAGGGTCTGTTGAGCGCAGTGCGCATGCGTTCAAGCCGCGCTACCATGGCGGACTGCGTCGGAGCAGCTGATAGCGTATCAACAAAGTATACCTCTAATCGTTCTAAACGCTGCGACTGTGGAAATCTAGTTTTCTATACCAGTTCTGTTTGCAAACTTCCCTGGGAGGAAGACGTTAACGCAGTTCTAAGCGTGACTGGTTTATATAAAAAGCAAGGATGTTGCATTATGACGAGGAACATGAAATTTTATAGTCAGTCGTTTCGCTCATGTCGTTATTTGTTTAATTGCATAAAATCGATTAATTGAAGCTTTGAATTGTAATCACCGGACGTCGTATAGTTCTTGGCGAATTTATTTTATACATGTGAAAACTTTGCTAACAGCTTTGCTAACTAATCGTGCATTTTATATGGATTTTTGTGCAAATATTGAAGAACGCAGATAATGCTATTGTGCAAGCATTGAAGATAAATTTATAAATCATAGTCAAATTTCTAGTGCTAAAGCACTATTAGTTTGTTAATTATTGCACATTTAATTTGTCTTCATTTTTTAAGTTTATTAGTTAGTGTAAATTTAATGAGCATTCATTTTCTATATAAAGTTGCCGTTTTCTTATTATTAATTAGATTAGCATCAAAGACTATCTTGTAGAATGTGATATAAATAGTAATGAGAGACGAAGTTTGAATAGCGTCTGTCTCACATGTTATTCTGCTTAACTAGGCGTTAGTTGATGGCAACATATCTAATGCACTCTCAAGAAACGGAGGAGACAAAAAGGCTTGCAATCCACTAAAATTTAGAACTAATTTGAGTTTTGATTTAATTTGAGTTTGAATTACTGATTACTTTTATGATTAAGTTTGTTTCCCGAATACCGTTTTAAATTATATGAAAAAATTTACTGCACTACCAAAATGTATTCGCTATGTACCTGAGCACGATATAAAGAAAAATATCATTTTCCGAATTGAATCATAAATTCATCACTAAATAGTGACTTGAAATAAAATTAATATATTATTTTAAATATATCTGTTACTACTATACGCTAAACGTTTAGTGGAAAACCAATCTAACGTTCATTTACAGTAGACAGGTAAATGACTTGCCCTCAGGAGTAGAGAACACTAATTGCTAGAATACTTTAAATTTCTCTGTATTATTAGTGTTCAATATTTGTTTTATTACACTGCTTTTGAGATTGTAAACGAAGGGTATATTGGGGTATTATTAAAAATTCTACAAATAAGGGAACATTATTTTATATGCTTCCATGTTTTGAATTTCTTTAAGATGTTAATTAGATAATACAAAGTATATAATCAAGAGATATAAAATCCCTTGAACATTAAATAGCTTTTGAAAAAGGAGTATAAAAATAATATCGCCTAAGTTCGAGTCAGATTTGTTCACCAGTATTCAGTATAAAATAAACACAGTATACCTTTTTTCTATAAAAATATTATTATGAACATTTGATAAAGTATAGTTGCAGATTGATTAGCAATATTTTTATTTATTTGATATATTCTTTTATTATTCTTCAGATTACTATAAAAATGTCTTTTCTCAATTCAACATTCAAATAATTTAAAATTAAAAGTTCAACAAACCTGAAGAAAAGATTAATTGGTATTAAATTTATATCCAATAGACAACAAATGTCCTTCCTTTTTCTAGCTTTAAATCTCTGAGGGCTCAATTTAACCATAATATGAGCTACGGAACTCTGAATACTGCTATTTAACTTTCCTTTTAACCATCTATCTGCACATTTGCGTTTTTATACTTCCGTTGATGATTCAAGACAATTATGATAAACACATACAAGTGACCATAGGAATAAAGAAAGATTGGAATAACTTTTGTACACAATATACAGATCTGCCATTTATTTAGTAAAAAAATATCTTTATTAAGTAGAAATAAAAAAATGGGATTTTATAGTTTACTTGCTAAAGTTGTGAATTATACCTCTTTTCTAATAAATGAATTACCTAAGTATCCTTTAAATATTTTCAAGACCCTATATTTCTTTATTCTGCGTATGCTGTACTTAGTCTCGTAAATAACTTACGACATTTTAATAAATACATCAAGACGTAAATGCTTTTTCAATAGCCTTAGATTGCATCGCAGGTATTAATTTGAGTCAGTAGAGCTGTGCACTTTATAATTGTTCGACTGAAGGGAATATAAATGTTCCATTCGGGTTGTGTTGTGCATAATTATAGTTGTTATATAGATCTTGTTGATTGGGAATGTTAAAAACCAAATAATAATAAGTTTATTGAACATAAAATGAAGTTAGATACTTAAACTATAGTTACAACAATACATAATAACTTTAGTTAGTTCCAACTATTGTACAGATATAATGAGAGTATATTATCTTTAGATATGCCTACTAATAACATCGTTTGAATTTGAACATTTTTGATTTAGTACAAATCAAATTAATATATTAATAATCTTTTAATATATAATCATATAAAATAATTAAATGAGACATCATATATATAGTATTAACTATATTAGTGATATTTGGGCTTCAAAAGCCAAAAAAGAAGCCCTTATCTTATTTAAGCCTTTTTTTCAGAAACCCCTGGAGGACTCAAAAATATTTATACGGTACTTTCTATTGACCTAAAATCGTGTTAGACAAGCAGTAATGACGTATAGCCTATATCACAGGTACCTGTAAGTATATACAAAGCGAGCGGCTTGTTTTTTTGTTGAGTAATAAAAGAGAGATAGATCAGAACGAAAACTTTTCTAGCGGTAAAAGAATTTTTAAATTGAATCTACTAATCTAAACTACAGTTTTAGAGAAAACCTTAATTTGACAAAATGACAATATCCATTCACTGATAATATTTATTGCACCACAGTTTATGTTACCCAGAGTGAATATGGAATTCTATACCCAAAATAATCATCAAAATTATTCCAGTAGTTTTTGAGCATTTTCGCAACAAACACACAAAAAAGGAAATGTCTCCTCTTTATATATTAGTGTAGACTAGAAAAAGAACTTATTTGACAGAAATACGATAACTGTAGCTCACTGATGCGAGAATTACTCTTTAATGGATAAAATATTCTAAAGGAGGCAAATACGTATAATTTATCAAATTTCAATGGATGAATTGAAGCATATAATTTATTTCCTGTGGTTAGATTACAATCGATCGTGTCTCCGTTACCAGCCATCTGGATATTTTAAGAGGGTAATTGTGGTCGTTATGTTTTTCTAAACTACGTGACGTGGTTAATATAATAAGGGAGAGTTCTTTCCGCGAACCTCGATGAGTTTATTTATATTTCACTAGCGATCTGCCCGACTTCGCACAGCTATGCCATAAAAATGTATGAAGTATGTTTATTTTATAATACACTAGAGGACTGTCCTCGCTTGTGACGAATTGAACTAATTATATATAATGATAATGAAAAAAGGAGTTCCCTAAAGTTCTCAAAGACGTGTGAAGTCTGACAATCCGTACTGGGCCAGCGTGGTGAACTATGGCCTAACCTCTTCCCTTCTGAGTAGGACACCCAGCTCAACAGTGGGCCATCAACAGCTTGTGATGATGAAGTTCTTCATTCTGTAAAACCTACTGTAACACCTAAACATACCAAAAAAATATTGGCAGTAAATTGTCTAGTAAATCGAATGAAAATAAGCAGATTACATTTAAAGAAAAGCTCTTTACTTCCCCGCTATTGAGGTGTATATATAATGTAGTTGTTGGTATTTGGCACCAAAGAAAATGTTAGTGTGATAGTACAGGGTTTATATTAAAATGCTAGAGTTTATCTGCGCACGAGTATCTTGTTCGTTAGCGCGAGTGCCCCGAGTATTGAACCCACGATCGGCGTTAGATGCAATAGCGGAGTAAGTTACGCCGTTTATTTATTCCCTCCTGGTACAATGGTATACGAAGCACGATGAAAACAAAGATATACTCGTATAAAATATTGCTTTTATTCTGAAATTTATGAAATGTTGTGAGGACATGATACTGTATTCCTATTCTTTTATTCTAAAATTCTTTACAAATCTATTAGAGTCGAGTCACAAGTAGTGATGTGGCGAATCACCGTTTTAGTGGATCGGTCAACTCGAGTCAGTTTTAACGGTATTCTAATCCTGATCTCGAGGCCAGTACTCGAGTTTGAGTCTGTTTAGTATTCGCTAGTTTTATTTCAGGATTCAATTCCAGATTCTGTGCCGGTTTCCATAGAGGACCAAAAAAAAAACAAACTTTACATTTCCATGTTAAATCTCTTTAGACTTTTATAAGGCACACTTGAGGCAGCTTACGATACATACATTACACGTAAAATATATTGCACAAGGCTCGAGTACCGAAGACGAATCCGTAATTATAAACGTTTCATTCCAGTCACCTGTGCATTACACTCGAGTCAGCTGGACTCGCAATACTCGACTCGAGTACGACATTCGTATTCTTCGTGACTCAAGTACCGGACTCGAGTCCAGTAGACTTGAATCAAAATATATTGACACTCGAATACGCGACTCCAAGACAGAAATCGAGTAAGATTGGAATCCATCCGAACCACCCTTTGTTAGAGGTACAACAGAAAAAGCACATAATAAACAAGCTTGAAAAAAGAATTTCAACTAAATAAAACTTTTCAATAGTATTACTTAAATCCAAGAGTTATTAAAAGTCAAAAATATATATATATATATATATATATATATATATATATATATTTTATTCAAAATGTATCAATAAATCCACCACATTTACTTTAAAGAAAGATTCCCATCTGACACATACTTATGTGGATATAAAGAGCTTCATTACAAAACTAAGGAGAGCCATCCAAGTTTAAGATGCTTAATTTCTATCCATTCATAAAAGAGACATCATTTACTGGTACTCAAACATAAATAGAGAAGCATGGATCATCCGTACTCAATTACAGAAAAAATAATTATAGACATTGATACATACAGTTAAAATAAATCCGTGGTTACTAAACTTTTATACTTTGTAAATAATTCATAGGAAGTTTCTTTTTTCAGAAATTTCAGATTTAATTTTTTCTTTTCTCGTAGTTTTACTAAAATCTTTTGTAATAATGATAAAAATTATGGTTCTATGATGGATTTTCTGCGACTGGGAGAGATAGGAGCTCTTCGTAATGAGTTTTTTTAGTAATGTAAAACTCATCATTTCATTAGTAACATACATTGCAGTTTATGTTGTATTGATAGATTCTATACGAATTATACTGCTAAATATATTCTGTCAATAGCTAAATTTATTTTTTTTATGTTTCAATTTACTCTGCTTAGCTTAGATTTTTTTGATGGCAAACGAGCTGACGGCCCATCTAATGGTAAGTGGCCACCGTCGCCCATGGATATCGCACATACAAGACGAACTTGTCTTGACAAGTGTCCATCTTGTATAGCGATTCGATACCACCTTGAAGGCAGGGGGAAGAGGAATGAAGAGAGAAATGCTACGGTTTCGGTGGATCCCGTGTGCGGCTGTGCGCGCTCGGAGTCCACCAAAACCATAACATCAATGAGGTGGGGACGAGAAGAATAAG
>JAOPUB010069918.1:0-13901 GCA_027564055.1 Neptis clinioides
ATTTCGTTTAGTTGTATTGAGACATGTGAATAGAACCCTCTTATTCTACGGGAACTATACTTTTTCCGGGTTAAATATAATTTAAAGATTGCGCAGTATTTTATGTCTTTTCGGCATTTGGGATAATAAAAAATAAGGTTTCTAACAATTCAATGCGTTAAATGAAATTAGTTATTGAAGCCCTTCGTTTCTTATACCCTTAAGTGGTGTAAGTTGAAACGAGCAGACGGTCTATCTGATAAGATTAGTGGTCACCGTTGCCTATGGATACAGGCCCTACTAGTTGTTTTATTTATCACCTTGAAATTTGAGTGGAGTGGAGGGTGCAGAAGAAGAAAAAAAAATGCAGTGATTTCAGTGGACCCAAAGTAATAACCTATAGTCCTCTCGAAACGCAGTATTGTGGAATGGAAAATGGAGAGTCTGCCTCCCATAGGGCGCGCCTGGAACTCGAAGACAATTGAGTTTAGGTTTAGAATCGCATGCTAATGGCCGCAAGCCCGTCCTAGAAAAGATAACCTAACACCTAGGGTTCCTGGGTTACTAAGCTCACACGAGATCCAATCCAATTTTCCAAATCGAGAGAATCCAATTTCGCCCACAATGATATTTCAAAACTTAGGTACTTCGTGATTCTACTTAACATTACATTAAAATTCTCTTTAATTGGATTTTTTTAATGTACTTTTTTACTTAAAGTATGTAAATTTGATAATATAGTTTTACCATGAGCCAAAAATCGATTGGAGACCTTACTGTTTTTAAAAGGGTGTCAAGATCGAGATACTTTTGTAGTTACCGGCACTTAATTATAGATTTGCATTTGAATGCGCCAAATTCACTAATAAGTGCTAATGAGTACATTTCAAATAAAGGGATTTTAAAGAAATCATTGGCATTTCAAAAAAATTTAAAGACGAAGAGTTAATTAAAGTTACAAGTTTCGTGCGTTCGTTTGCATGAGTTAATGTTTCTAGAAGTTTGTTGTGGGATTGTTGAAGAATACTAATTGATACTTCAAGGTAGATGTGTACTGTAATAATGTAACAACAACACGAAACAATAGCAAGTCAAAATGTCAACAATCATTGACATTATAAACACACGAGTGGTATCACAGCTGGTTCGAACATAAATTGTTTTATGATAGAGATGCTCTTTGCTAATGAAACGCTCGTTTTATTATTGCCATTAGGATTATTATGACTTCAAAATGCTAAATAATAAGTACAAGCTCTTTGTGACACGGGACCATCGATTTTGTCTTATTGTTTTCATACTCGACCAGCCCCGAGTTCGTATAGGTGCAATTTAGTAATGAAGAAAATAAGCGGGCTTAGCAAAAAATACTACAAACAATTTTTATGTTACTTTATACATATTATTTTCAATATTTAAGTCGAGAAAACTAACATTTTTATTTAGAGAAAACAAGGTATATAAAAACCTAACATAATACATATATTTAATGTTTGTTATGACAATTATGAATAGGTTTAAACTCTTTTAACCGCAACTAATAGTATGTTCATCATAGAGACAAATTTTAATATTTAAACTTCCGAGATTTCCAAAACAAAAATGTCCTGTCTCTGAAATAAAACTTACGATTTACCAAGTGATTTACTTACTATAGAACAGAGCGCTAGCTCTAGTTACGTACGGTTGTAATTTGGACATTATTATAAAGCTTTTCCTTAAATCACTCTGTCTATTAAAGAAAACAGCATTAAATGCGAAGTTTAAATGCAAAATTCACATTTTATAGACAACGTACAATAATAGTACTTTTAATTAAGATAGACCGGTACGAATGTGTATGCAATAAAAAAAAATACAAGTGGAACGCAGTCAACAGGTCATCGGTAGGGACTGCAACAATGCTTGTAAAGTCATGGTCCGCTGACTGGAGCACGAACAGGTAGAGGAATATACGCGTGAATGCGCCTCAATATTAACTCTTTACCTGTGTGTATCTGGCACAGGCATCTATACACTATAAATCAAGGTTATCACACACCAATCAACCTAACAAATTATCTAAACATGGGATAATCTAGTTGATACAATATAGTTAGACAATTGTGAGATATTTGTTAGTCTCCCACAAAGACATCTGACTGGAATTGTGGTCACTCTTCGATTTCTCTCTTGATGCATGAAAAAGGGCACTTTCACGGTACTCTGATATTATTTTGAATCTCTAATAAGCGTACTCAATCTGAGTAGAGCCAATATAATGTTTGGACTCAGAAGTGTTGTTGGTCTCATGTACTTTAAAACGGTGTTACTGTTACAATTTTTTCATATTATACATCATCTAGATAGTACACCGGTCCTGTGACCATTTCCACCTAGGAAAAGCGTTATGCCTCCTCTCGAGTCTCTAGACATTCAGTTCCGTCTGGTGCAGTTTAATAAATTAGCGTCAAGAGTTGGGCACCATACTTATTTACTTTACAGACTCAGAGTCTAGTTAAATAGAACCACTTTTCAAGAAAAAAAAATGACATTCTGTTAGTTTTAATCCCTACTTTATTTTTTATAATACTATGCGTGAACACAACCTAATAATATCTAAATAGTTTGATTAAACTCCAACGCAAAGCTTTTGTTAGAAACTAGGTTAAGTTTATATAAATAGAATATAAAACTTTTTATCTTGTGAATGTATCATAAAATATTTTCTATCGAGATATTATCGAAGTGTTAGTTATAATTTTGACATCTTCGATTTGGATTAAATTATTTATTAGTTATATCAGATATATATTAATGAATAATTGTAACTTTTCACTTTATAGAAGAAATATCAGCCCAATTAAATTATGAAAATGGAATTATCGGTGTTGTCACTTTTATTAAAAGAAACAAAGTTCATATGGGACGGGACATATAATAAAATTGTTAGTTACGCTTTGTAAGTTTGTTACAGTTTTAATGAGCTTTGAGAAAATGAAATATGAATCCATCGCTACATTAATAAAATATCTAGTAATATTCCAACTACATAGTTATAAATAAGTGATCTAACTTATAATAATACTATCAACTGCGATATTAGTAATGCTAGAGCACGGAGCACTGTGTTTGTACTCCATGACGTTGTATAATTACTTAGTACTAGATGGAAACGTTCAATTTACTTAATCACGAATTGGGCAGTTGTTTGCTGAAAATCTTTCCACCTTTGTCTTTGTCAACCATCGTTGCAGCATAGGCTAATCTGTAGGGCCAAATTTTGTCCCAGGTGTTTATTTACTTGATTACATTTTTAATAGAACAAGCAATTAATTAAATTAATTTTAATTTTTTTAGGATACTTGCTGGATTTAAGATACATGCGAAGATTTGAAGAAGTCGGTCCGCCAGCTGACATCAGTAGTAAGTATTTTTTCATAAATAAATGATTATGAAATTGCATTGCGATTTAGTAAACTACTTCATGTTAGTAGGTGTACTTTAATTCTAGAATAATGTTTATTTGCCGCTTTATTTATTAAGTTGTTAATATTTTGCCAAATTCGTAGGAACATTTATTTTTTGTTTCTTTGCAATCGGTTCAGATAGTCAAAAGATATTGTATGTCGAAGCGAATCTAGCGAAGCTACTTTTATTATAAATTGAAGCAAAGGCGATTTATTTAAGTATAAAGCGAAGAGTAAGAGCTTGTTTATCAATATTTCTAGCAACTCGAAGGATTTATATAAATATTAATGCTTTCATCATTCGTCCTTCGATTCATGAAAATATTTCCAATAGTAAAGAAAACATTTAGTACTTTAGTTTGTTACATTTATTACATAAGTATTAAAAATACAAATAATACACATATTATATAATAGTATTTTTTTCTATTGCACACAACAACCAAAGTATTTATAAGATGACCTATTTCGATTTGAAATTGGGCAAATCCATATGTTGCGAATGTTTTATATATAAATTACTTTTTTCGTAGATATTACTAGCAGTTTGGGTCACAAGCTATTAGTATTCTTAAAACCCCTCCAATTAAACTAAAATGCTTTTCGTTATTAGACCACTACCTGGAATTGGAAGCCCACGATATATTACTCTTCAGTATATAGACTGAACCACTGGGCTGCTGACGCTTTTAAATTTATGAAGTTAGCGTATCTATTTATTATATGCATTAAGTTGGTTGGTGTTTAAACCAAGAAAGTATGGAATTACGTCAGTATTAATAATTTATTTAAATAAGTTGAAATATCCTGTATAAAAATGGGAAATTAGCGTTATCTACCTAGTAACTACTTTATTACATTTAGCAATGGACTAGAGATGACGGATTTTTAATGTCCTTTAATCCTCATTTTCAACATTTAAAGGTTCACATTATAATTCTAAAAATTCCCCAAACTTACAAGGTCTCGTTGTGCATTGATGATCTCAGTCACTTTATTTATTATCTAAATAACTATAGTTTGTCTTCAATTATACTTATTGCAACGCGATATATTTATCTTATTCTAATTAATAAATTTAAAAAGGAAACATTATAATAAAGATTGTCTCGATATTCCATACTTGTATATGAAAGCAAATGCGAATTTACACTTGAATATTCATAAATTTTACTGAACAATTTAAAATTAAATCATTTTGTAATAATGCTTAAATGAGTGCAAAAAATAAACCTTTCCTAATAAAAGTATTCAAACTCATGAGAATCTTGTCAGGTTTTATAAAACCCCGGCCATTTTTCCAATTTATGAGTAAATTTCAAAATAACCAGTTAATTCTAAATTCAATTTTATTATTTTATATAATTTTATATTATATTATATTTTATAAAGGTGTTCAACGGCAAGCTCAAACTGCTTTGATAGTGAGCAGTGTAGCCCTCGCCGTTTTGCTTCTCGTCATTATTATATTATGCAGAGGAAAGCTGTCCTGGCGTTATATCAAGCAAAAACTTCAACCTTCAAAGGTAAGGACCACAGATTATAGTCTGATAGCATTGTCCAACTATACTTGCGATCATGTATCCATATGTTGACTTTGAAATCGTATTGCTCAGAACACTGCAAAATGCTTAGAGGTCTTAAATGGCTGCCGGTCGGAAGTTGGAATCATGTAAAATGTCTGTTAGATCTCGACTATTATAATCTTACTAATATTATAAATGTTAAAGTTTCTATGTTTGGATGTTTACATGCTCGGATGTTTGTTTCTCAATCTCGCAAAAACGGCTAAACAAATTTTAATGACATTTGGCTCACAGATACTTTATAACCTAGATTAACACATATACTTTTTATCCCGGATGAAATTTGATTAAGTGTTTTTGATAATACGTGGAAAATCGCACCCGTGCAAAGCCGGGGCCAGTCGACTAGTAATATATACTAACAACAGATAAGTTTATCGACGTTCATATAAGGTCGAACTTACAGAGTTCTTTATAAGTTTTCTTCGGTTCAAGAAGGTGATCTTGTTTTGATTTAAGGACCTTCTCGTACACTTAAAACGCTATGTTAATATAAAAAGGTTAACTGTGCAGGATGAATTCACATTTGATTAAATTATGTCCATTAAAGTAAAACTTTTTTGCAAGCATTATTTTTTTTAAACGACTTGAAAATGTTTATTGAAAAAGTCGATTTATATTTATAATTACAAACACTATATTTTGTTACGGCTGTGATGCGAAGGTAGTGCGGATGCCGCCTACATGATACAGTAAATAAACACAATGCTTTTGTAAATTCAGACATAATATTCAATATAATGTTCAGTACAATAGGTTTCATTACACTTGACAGCGACAGGATAGACTAAAAAGCTACCATATTTCTTTTTATATCTTATTATGATACATAATAAATATTTACTTTACATTGTTTAACTTTAAAATAAATTTGATTTACTTATTATAAATGGTTATCATGAATACTGAATTACTTTTATTTATATTACCAAACATTTCGCTTTCAGAATCGTGTAAAACAATACCCGGCAGATCTCACCCATCACAACCCGCATGCCGAAATGCCGAAACCGAAACCCGAATTAAAATTAGAGATACGAAATCCCGAACCACCGAAGCGTCAGGCTCAGCAACCTCTAAACGCTAGGGACCTGGATGCAAGAACTCAGACTGATAAGAGCCAAGGGGCAACTACTCCGAAAACTATCAGCACTGCTATAAGTAATAGACATCCAGCTGAGGACACGACGTTAGACTTCTCATATGACAATATGGGTATGAATGTGACTCCTCCGCAGCAGCCGGCTACTAGTCATAGGTTCTGAGGGTCGGCAGTAACGTTTGGCGGTGAAACCATCACACTTATAGAGACTATTACTTGAAACTAAAATTGCAATTACTTAAGAATTTTCTATGTATTATTGGTAAAATATTGAAACCTACTTCTTGTTCGATTTTTAAAATGTTTTTAAAAATAATTGTTAGTATAAGAATAATATACCTCTGCTCTTTTAGCTAAATGTATATGTTACTGTAAAAGTCTGTGTCTTAGTAAATCTTAGCTTGAACATATAGGTAAATATAAGCATTTACAAATATATGATTTAGGAATAAAAAATGAATATCAAAACCTTGTTGTTTAAATAAGATTGAGTACTAAGTTAGAACATATTAAAAATCACAGTAAACAAAGATACGAACAGTTAAGTTTTTCCACATTTATGTATTTATGGGATAAAATCGAATATTGTATAATTTAAACGTATCCCAACATACACCATTCGGTAAATTTTAATTGTTCTAGAGTCTTAGGATTTACGGTAGATATTGTTAGCTTTTTCATTAACATATTGCCATTGTGTGACCAATGATAAAATATAATTACAGTGGATAAAATATAAGTACAGAATTGTACCAATATTATGTTAACGATAATGTTGCCAATTCTATATGGCTTAATTAGTTCGGTGAAATGTTCACTGGCAAAACGGAGCAAGTTTGACGATTCGTTAGTAAATTAGTGGACATCACATAGTTCAATACATCGGTAACAGGTATCAATTAGTAAATTACACGGTATTTGGCGTACCTCGATATTATAACGTATCTTCGCGTGATTTTACTTGTTACGAAAAAGCACTTGATAAACAACTTGATCTAAATATTATGCTTATTTATATAAAAACGGGCAAAAGAAGTATTTGAAATATACTGGTATGATTTTAAAGTTTATAATATTTATATATGAGAATCTCTGTTTAGTTCTGTTTAGATCTGTAATTGTTGCACTTAATAATTTAAATGACTGCTATTCTTCTCTAGGTACACTTTACTTAAAAATTTGCTATTAATATATGTTATGATAGAATAATTTGTAAGTAATTAACAAGAAAACGTGTATTTACAAAGCAATAATTCCCGGAGATTACTCATTAGTGAGCAAGATATTCAGTTTATTTATAAATTGTTCGAGTCCGGATTATTGCCAGAAATGTTAATAGACCGCAACATACTTCAGGGAGATAAAATTATTACGTTAGAAGACTAATTATTACATATTAAATGCACAAGAAAATTCAAATTTATCAAATTTATAAATGTAGGCGATTATTAGCCAAAATGACTATGAGTCAATCTTGGTAGCGTCCCTTTAATGATAATATGTTGAAACTTTTATAAGTCACAGTGGACAAGTTTAAGTAGGTTTAGAATTGGTTTGTAGCGTATTAATATACATTAGATTAATAAAAATAAATGTATACAGCATAGCTGAAGTAGTTTTTATTAAACTGTAATGTTTTGTCCTTTGCTCATTGTTAAGGTTTTGATTCTGTAATCTTAGATTGATGTTTAATAATCTAGTGTGAATCTCGTTTACAAAATAGAAGTTAAAATATTAATTATCTTAATCTAAGTTACTGTAACTTTAAGGTCGTAAAATAGTTTTATTTACCGTTTCTTCATATTGGTAGCATACATTAAGAACATTAACGGAATATGTGTAAGTTTGCTTTCTAATAATACTAAAGTTAATGTCAAATCATACTAAAAAGCCAATTTGTTACTATGTCTGCTAATAATATTAAATTGTAATGTAAGCTTTGATATGTTGCAATGTTTTTACTGTTTGTTTGTTTGTTAGTACGGATATGCATCGATACTTGTATTTGTTCAAGCTTATAAATTTCGGCTAGCTTGTAACAAAATAACATTTTGTTTACGGTGAATTTGATAGAAGGTAATTTGTTTGAGTGCAATGTATTATATTTATTTAATGTGATTTGTAATCTCAATATTTTAGACTAAGCGCTTTCATGTCTTCGTTTCGTCTTGCGGGGTTAAGCAGCTGAAAATTTAAATTAATGAAAAGATATATTAGGTTTCTTTTCAGATAATAAAATCTGTTCTAGACACTAAAATTAAATTTATGATGGAGCTGTGTGGAAAAAAACGTTACAAGAACTATATGGATAATGGTACGATATTATTGTTGTTGTAAAAATTGCATTGATCTAGCATTCCATACAAGTAAGAGAGTAAAATTATTATGATATATAGCGGAATGTAAGAAGACCTCGGTAAATCTAAATTGCATTTGAAATGAACAAATAATTATTTAGTTTCGTTGAAATTGCTCTCATCTCCGGCAAAGTAGATTTTCTCAGAACGATCGCAATCTGCATGATATCTACTGCGAAGTTATTACGTTACACAGTGACTTTGTTACTTTATCGTATATTGGCGGATATTAATATGATACACATGTTTCAAATGCCTGAACGTTCTAATAATTTTATTCAGGATATTTCATGTCACTCTAAATTCAATTTTAAGTGTTTCATACACATGTTATGTCTGAAAAAGGTTTGTATAAATAAAGAAAAACGACTGCGCGTTTTAGGCTTTCAAATCGAACAGTTTAAAAGGTTTTCAGTTTTTGATGACAGATTACTAAAAAAAATAATTTTAAGGTCCTGCGGTCAACATTACTTAAAAAATTATTTTATAATAGTTCAAAGATAACAACTATTTATGTTTAGTCTCCAATGCTATGTGCAATCTTTAGCTCGACTAAAAAGCTTTAACTTACAAAATACGTTTATCTCTAGTAAATTTTCTTTTATTTCTATAAGTATTCTATACTTTAATAGATATTGTAATTAGATGTAACTCTAATAATAAGATATTATCTCCATCCATACGATACATTCCATTAATAATAAGTTGTAGGTTCGTTAAGCAACATTAGCTTAAAAACTTGAATTTATTTAGCATTTAAATAATGATTTAAGTTTCTTTAATTTATTTCTTAGTAGATTGGTTAATTACATTTTACAGTTAAACCTTAATATTAATTTTTGTTTCTTTATTGTGGTCACGTAGTATTGAAACAGTGTTTATATTACTGATTTCTATATATCAATTTTGCTTACAGAAAATTTCGATAAAACCGCGTATTTGCATGCAATGTAGGCGTATTATTTTACTGAGGTGTACACGTTATTTATTATCTCTTTCATCGGTTTATTCAAAATTCTGTGGTCGTGTACCGCTGCAGCTTTCAATCGAAAATTGTGGGAATTAAAACATGATTCTATAATATAATTAATAAAATAAATGTCCATCTCATGTTTTAAAATTATACATTTAAAAACGAGTAAATTTTACACGGAATCTTTTGAAGAAGTTTACACTTTATGAAGTTTTGGGATACATTGTTTTTAATAATTAACTAAGTTCAACTATTCGATTAGATACCTTTTTGTAATATTGTGTAAAACGTAAATTATAATATTCAATGATTAAAATGTTAATCGATTTTTAATCATATATATAGATAATTATATATTAAGATGTTAGTCTGTAGGTATTCCACTGTAGAAAAAAATTTACCAACACTTGTTTAAAAGAGAAAATTATTAGCTCCAAAACTAATGATTTTTATTTATTATATGGTTAAACTCTGACGATCGGCATAAAAGATCGGGGTATATTTTTTGATCATTTTCATCAAATTTGGTCTCGGTTGTGCAGTGTTTACTTTAGCAAGATCAATACCCAGAACAAACTTCCACTATAAAATATTTATTATAGTTATCCTCAACTTATATCTATATAATTAATAATTTTTCTCTTCTATTTAAAAAATATCATCCTGGGTTTCTAATAATGAATAACAAAAATGGTTATCATACATTTATTAATCTACAATTCTTATACATTAGTATATATGTAATTTTTTCAATTATGAAATTAATTATAATAATGTACTACATTACTATAACCAAAATTGTGACATAGAAAATTAATACCTAGTGGACGTGAACTTGATTTCGCTTTGCTCATCACTGAATTCTATGTCAAAATACATTTTTAAACGGAAGCTGAAATTAATACAACGAATAATAATGACACATTTCTATTTTGTATCAAAGTTGGCGAAGAATTTACCGGAATTTGTGAATAAAAGTAGTATAGGAATCTTTATAATTTTTTCTAGAGAATTCAAATGTAATATTCTGCGGCGATATGATACTTAAATATAGTTAAGAATACAAACATACATTTTATACTCTCGATACTAATCTGTTATATACATTGACCTATCATAATATAGACTTACAATCTATCGGATCAGATAAATAGAATAAAATTTTTATTTATTCGTACGTAAATCCGTCCAACCCTGTATGTTATTGTAGGCCAATGTTAAAATTTAAAATTAAATATCAAGACTTTGATAAAGTATAGATATTTAATTAGTAATAGTATTATACATACATAAGGTATTAGTATATTAAAATAAAATTAAGTAGTGTATATATAAATATAAAGCCCTCAGGAAAACCGTCCATTTGATAATTATAGGATATAAGTTTGTGCTAGTTATATTCACTTAAGGTAAATTAGTTTTCATCGAATGAAATTAGTATGATCACTTTTTACAATACTGATTTTATTAGTTTATATTTAATGTTATTGTTATTGTCGATTGGATTTGTAATAAAATTTAAAATATTAAAAATAGACCGAAACTTTTTATTCATCGGTATGTTCCATCGCTATAAATTTAACAAACATAAAAATAAGTATTCATATTTTTATTATTTTAGGTCAAAGGTCAGTGGATATAGTAATAATATTTTATTGATTTTTCAAAACATCATCGCTGAATAAAAAAATGATTTTCTTTCATCAGACTTAATGAAATATAAGGTGACACTGTGTTTTTATTAATGTCTGTGTGCATGTCGTTGTGCTTTTTCAAATTTGGTGAATGAGTAATGAAAAGACTAATAATGACAAAAAGTATACAAGACAGTATTAGTTTCTTGGAGTACCACCGAGATTCATCGAAAAGTCGGAGTAAAACCTTATTTTTCCGATAATGACGCTAGGTTTCCTGCTGTATGTCAACTTTAATTAATTCTAACTTACTGTTAAACTTTTCATGTGACGTAGAATTTGTATACTATTTCAGATGTTTACCAATATGAGTGCATATACTCTTTTGTATTGTCATAGTAATTGTATTTGTCTAATAATTTTTTTAGCTTTCTCCTTATCATTTTGTTTTTGTGCTTTTCAAGTATATCAGCATAGGCATCTGAAAATGGCATTATGTTGATGCCACCATCTCTACTGACGATCCCCGGTAAGCCTGGGACCATACCTAACTGATTTCGTGGCACCATATTAAACATAGAATTTATATTTTGCAGTCCGTAAAATATAGCAGGTGCTGGAAAATTATGAAAATATGGTGGCATTGGCACTGCTGTATTAGGAATTTGGAAAGTTGGAGGAGGTAGGGATAAAATAGGAGGAGGTAGGGGCAATATCCGAGGAGCAGGAATAATAAACTCTTTCGGTGGCGATGGCAAAGGCACGAATGTTTTCGTTTCAGGGTGTTTGGGTGTAACATGAGTTCCATACTGGCAATAATTTGGAATACTCCTTGGATACCAGTATAATGGATTACAAGGGTGTTCTCCATGCTTGAAATTCTTCGTTGGTAGATTTAGAGGGTCCATATAATTTATTCCTGTAGATCCACTCAAACAGACAACCGAACACACCCTTACTAATACACCTAATCCCTGTAACGGTAAAAATAAATTGTTTAAGTGTAATTAAATTGTTATAGATACATAGATGTTCTTAATTAAAATATAATCCATGCTAATATTATAAAGCTAAGGAATTGTTTGATTGGTTGAATGTGCTAATAATTTACTGGTTCGAATTAAAATTTTTTAGTGTTAATATCAAACACCTACGCCCCATATCCACTTACGTTAAGTTGACAAAGCCGCAAGGGTTGCTAATAACTGACAACATTTTAAAAATATTAAGCACTTAAAACAAAAATAACGTTTCTTTATTTATCTGCCTTAGTTTAAAAAAAATACAATAGATTAAATTTAAAAATTGAAACTATTACCAGGCGCATATTTTGAGAAAATAAAAAATACGTGTCCATTTATTTTTCACAATGTTTATAAGAACATAAAAATATGAAATGTTATCAATTCACTATCAAGAAGGAATTTAAAAATTACTTAATATAGTAAGTAAATAGTTATTCTTACCCACCGTAAATATGAAACTCATTACTCAGGTACAATTTTCATTAGTAATGTTGTTGATTGCAATGATTGTATTTGTGATTTAAAAGCGGTATTTCTTCCTATGTAGATTGTTTTCATTGAAAGGACTTTTTTGAACGGACAATAGGTCTCTTTTATTGTTTTCATAGAACAATGAGCATAGAAAATGGGCAAACTTTTCACTTTATTAAAACTCAATGGAATTCAATAGCATCTTTTGCTGTGATGACTTTCTTATTAATTTGTTTTTGGTATCTATATATTAATACGGGAAGCGAAAACTTTTTATCCTTCTAAGTATATAGCGCGAATAGACCAACATGAGATTTGTCACTGATAATGTTTTCTCCAAACTGTTAATCAAGCTATTTTTTATACCGAATTTTATAGCCAAAATAAACATTACGCATACTAATGCTGAAATGGCACGCACACATATACACCTTACGTATACTATATAAACCTTACATATAATATATATATATATATAACCAATTACGTAAATGAAGTAAACGATAGCCGTCAATAGGCTTTCTCTTTGGTCTTAATGAATGTTTAAAATCCATGGTCATACTGTTTAATATTACCTATCATATTCAAACTAAAATATTACAATAATTATGGGCAAATGTTAAAATTGGCTACCAAAAGCCATTAATTAATTGATTGATGATTATTTAGTAAACATATAATAATTTAATTTAACAATACAACATTAAAAATATTTGTTAAAAACAAGAATATAAGAGTGATGATAGTTTAATTATGAACACACTATATACACTAAGCTGCTTATAAAAGTGAATATGCGAAAATGCTTTCTGTTGTGATAAAAATAAAATAAGGAAATTGTCCAACTACGTCAGACACTACATATTGTTGCGAATATATGTACCTAACACATACAGTTATATAACAATTATCCTCTTAACTCATACATACTCAACTCAAACATATTCATCCCTTTCGAATAACCATGGCAGATTTGTTTCCCTTGCTGTCAGGATAGCGTAACTATTGTACCGGTACGGAAGTATATTTTAATGTTCTATTGTGGAAAATAGCTATGATGATGGTGATGAAGGGCACGGACTCTGCTTTCAAAAGAGAGATGCTAGAGATGTTCAAATTTGTTTAACCAACTCTGGAAGTTATGATAATAATATTTAAATCTAATTTAAGATCATTAAATTCATTTTAGAATTGTTATGGATCTAGAGAGTTGGTAAATAAATGCCCAATTAATTATTTAATTTATTTATATCCTTTGTAAATGTAATAAATAAGTAATTAGTAGTATGTAAATCGAAAAACAAATATTTAGTAAAATAAAAATA
>JAOPUB010070023.1:0-13890 GCA_027564055.1 Neptis clinioides
GTGTGTATACGTATATCAATCTTCCTTACCACGGCAAATCAAATCAACGTGGGCTATTGCTTTACGATATATCCCATGGTTTACTCACGTTGAATTAAAATCAGAATTATCCCCGACTCAGGTTTCGGCCATTTAATGAACACAGATAACGGTTTACTCACGTTAAATTAAAGCCAGAATTATCTCCGCCTGAAGTTTCGGACATTTAATGAACACAAATATCGGATTAATCACATTAAATTAAAGCCAGAATTCTGTCTGACTCAATTTTCGACCATTTAATGAACACATATAACGGTTTATTCGTGTTAAATTAGAGCCAGAATAATCTCCGACTCAAGTTTCAGCCATTTTATGAACACAAATAACTAATGTTATTAATTTTTTAGGGATCCAACACCACAAACATCAGATCTCCTACCAATGAAATGGTTACCAGCAAACAGAACATCTCCTCACTCGCTCGTCATTGATGCAGAGTTCTCCACAACTCCTTTCTGGATGACAGACTCTCTCAAATACTTACGAGAAGTATTTATGAAATACAGAAGAAAAAAGGATTAAATTGATTTAATTAGTAAAGTTTTTATTTAAATTCTAAGTCAGACATTTTTTGTAATTAAGTGAGAATGTTAATGTTTCAATTAAAGAATTTAAATTACTTGTTGCTGATAAATTCTAACATTACGGACAAAAATAAGGAACAATGTATATATATAATATTAGTCATAGTGGTGTGACTGTGCATTTGTGAGATTGTGGGTTCGAATCCGATCTCGTCGATGCTGCGCCTGAGCTCTCCCCGGTCATGTCGCACTCAGAGTGAGGAAATAGGGAGTGCTCCTATGTAGCGCACACTTGACCACTATAATACTCCAGCGAGTGTGGTCAGGAGCGTATCATCATCATTTGGGGGTAGTTCCTTTTCTTTCATTTGAAGTCTACTCCCTTATCACGTCCCATATTTTAAAGGTCGTTGAACACTTTTTATCAATACAATAGTTATATAGTATTTACATATAAATAGCATATATATTCATTAGAATGTAATTATTTTCGTCTATATCTATCTCTATATGTGTGTTTTTGTATGTATGTTTATCTAAGACTATTGCTAAGGTGCACCATACGATACGTATCAACTTGATGCTTCACTGGAGAAGAGACCTCAGTATGGCGAAAATGACCTTAATCACCCTATGACCTTAACCAGTTTCTCCATTTTTCCACCGAACCACTAGACGTCCTGAGGGTCTCAACCACAGGAGAAGACCTCCTGTGGTTGATACTCCTGTTTCACCTGTTCGCACGAAGAGTTTTGCTTTCTTCCTGATACGGTCAGCGCTGGAGTGGAACTCCTTAACGGGTTCTGTTTCTCCAAATACCTTCAATTTGATAGACAAGCATGCTATACCCTTCTATCTCCATCTCCTCACTCTCCATCAGGTGAGAAGCCAAGCGCTTGTCTTTTGTTTATAAAAAAATTTACTTCAATGAAATTTGGGATACAGATACTTTATAACCTGGATTAATATATCGGCTAAATTTTATCCCGGAAATCTTCAGAGTTTCTACGGTATAATCTATACTTATTATAAAGCTGAAGAGTTTGTTGGTTTGAACGTGCTAATCTCAACAACTATTAGTTCAAATTGAAAAATTATTTTTGTTTTGGATAGTCAGTTTATAGATTAAGATAGATTTAGGCTATAAAACATCACGCTGCGACCCATAGGAGTGGACTATTTTAAACGCCTAAATATTAAAATTGTTTTTTTAAGTTTACTAGCAGGAGTATAAGCGACTAGTAGTATTATTCTCCCCTCCAAGTAAGCTTGCTTGTTTTAGGAGGAACGTATCGACCTCGATAGATCGTGTCATGCTGCGTGACTTCACATTTTATTTCGCACAATGGCGGCACGCGTTTTGAAAATTTGAATTTCCGTGCCTTATTTTGCATTTTTCATATTTTATGGGTATGAATATAAAAAAAAAAATTTTAGGTACAATATTATGATAATAAAGATTTGAGAAAAAAATATTTCAGGCAAATTTAAATTTTATTAATATTCTCTATATATATATAACTTCTTTAATATCTCACCTTAGACTGTAATTTTGTTGTCTGTTGCAACAGTAATGTACACTGATGCAATAGAGACACCGGTGCACTTCCTATGTTTGTTGCTAACAGCACCCGCAGCAGTTGTTCCTTCTGTCCCGTATTATCTATGAGTGCATGTTTCAGGGCAACTGATGAAAACCAGTTGGAAAGTACATCTGATGAGAAGAGTCCACCACAGAGGATCTGGCCACTGGTCAAGCTGTTGACATCTGTGGTTGACGGGAGCAAAGTCTGGACTAGATTTGCTTGGCTGATCTCATTGTGATACAGATAGCATTGGAAGCAGTATAGTACGGCGCATCTGTGATAGATGAAATGTTATAACTAAACCAAATATAAAACTGATTAATTATCTATTGCAAATATATTTTAAAAAATAAGCATATAATGGATGTACATGTTAAAAATAAATTACCTCAATGAAAATGGCTGCTTCTCATTAACCATAGACATCAAAAGTACAATAATGGCTGGTCGCGGCGGATACGACGGAGCTATCACATTCCCAATGAACTCTTGATTGAAGGAATCACCACGAACAACTTCTCCAACTGTATTTATAGTTTCCGTCAAAATATCAGCTGGGACTCCACTCGCCATCAAAATATTACACAGAGACTCTAATAATCCAACATTCTTCATAATTTTCTGACAATTAGATATTATCTGTGCTGAATTACTTGGAGACACCAATGTTCTAACTAACTGTAACATGCAGTGCACATTCGAGACCTTCTGGGGAGACCAACCAACATCCTCTGCTTCTTCAGGCATGTTAAACATTGGCAACATTTTTTGTATATAGCTACCCTCTTTGAAAAAATTGATATTACTGCTGTTATTCTTTAACAAGTTCAGCATGAGGAGAAGACAGTCTTCTACTATAATCCCTCCATCAGAGTAGCCTTCACTACTTACCACTTCAAAGAGTCTATCGAAAGCATTCTCAAATGCTACAATTTTTTGTATATTTGCATTTCCTTTAGTTAATTTTACTAAAAGAAGTAGGGCTTCATTCCTTATTACTTCTCTATTATCTGCTAAGAGGTCCATCATTTTGGATACACCCATGGGTTTGTCCAGAATTATTTCCTGGATGTCTTTTGTTCTATTTGTTAAAAGAGAAATGAGAAGCTGCACTGTAGAAAATCTGACTCGGAAGTCATATTCATCTAAAAGGTCTAAGACCAATTGTATATTCCGAGGATCCTTTATAAACATTTCTGTGAACTGATCTCCAATGTTCATGGGTATGTGAGGTTTGTCTTCCTCCTCCTCAAATTGTGATGGTGAAACTATATTGTTTAGTGTATCAAGAGCATAATTTATAGTTTCGTTGTCAGCTCTGTCAAGCTCTAAGATCTGGAAGTAAACAGTACAGAATTTAAAATAGAAATTAAATTAATTATGGATTTCTAATACTTCAGATTCCCAACCCTTATATTAAAAAGATATAAAAATAATACCTGTTTTAATGTTTCTAATCCCTGGGCACCAACTTCAAGCCTGTATTTCCTGGACATAGCTTTTAAAGCCCTGCAAGCATCTCTCCTGTCTTCTAACAGGGTAGAGTTACTGGCTCTCTCTACTAGCCGCTCCACCTATTAATGTATAAATTTAATTATTATCTCGCATAGAACAACTAAAACACTTTATTAAAAAAATTATATTATTTTTAATATAATCAATACATATAAATAAAATTGGGAGTGTCTGTCTGTAATTAAAATAATGCTTTTTACTAAGTGCAACAATTTTGTGTGTGTTTGTTCCAGACAATTTCTGAAACAGTTTGACCTATTTGAACGGGACTGGCAGATAGCTATGTTATTGGTAGTAAATTAGTCTTCATTTATTTAAAAAAAAAAGTATTTAATTTTTTTTAATTCTAAAGATTATATTTTTTCTTAATGGGATAAAAGTTGTGCCACACTAATAAAAATGTTCTATAATTTAACTTAACAAGCAAAAATGGTGGTGGCAATTGAGTGTGTAATAGTTATAGTTCACTACAGATATGTGGCAGTGACTGGAGTAAGCTTTTGCCAAATAGGGCAAGGGCAAACAGATAAACTCATGAATGTGGTCTGGTGGTGGTGGTGACCTTTTATCAATTATACTATTTATTAACAGGAATTATAATTGGCTACTTACTCATTAAAAGAAATCTTTAATGAATATTGATTGTATAGTATGTGAATGTGGTCTTAATAAAAACCTTTTATTAATCATACTATTTAATAACAGGAATTATAATTGGCTATACACTAATTAAACAAGTTATGGTAGATGACATTATATTGCATTAGACGTTTTATAGTATTTTCATTCTAATTTATGGGTGAAATTAAATAAAAGTTCATTTGTACTTTTCATTTTTTTGTTATAACATTAACTAAAAATCAAATTTCTTTTAAATTCGAAATCATAGGACTTTAAATTATCCAAATTGAAAAACAATATGAAAAAAATTTGTGCAGTGATAACACATCCTATTATACAGCAAAGCAAGTGTGTCACACTGAATTCCACCCACACCCACATCGTAAAATCAGAAATACACAAATCCATGCACCGCTACATTTAGAAATAGGCCAATTAATTGTTAAATTTGAAAATATGTGAGAATGTCACCGTATCAGCGACGGAAGGCTGTTGTCCTGTCTCCGGGGTTCCCAGGACGGTTTTCAGTCCACTCTTTAGGAAATCCATTCTGATTTATTTAAACTGACTGTAGACTAGCACCTAATAATTTTACTGTAAGGAAAACATAGCAAAATGTTGAAAAACCACGACAATATTTTTAATATACGAGACACGTCAGTTCAATTGCAACTATCAAACGTCAATGTCATTGTAAATCAAATATAACTACATCAATAATTAACTTTTGTCAATAAAGATTGAAGAGCCAATTTTAAACCGCATAATGTTTATAAAAAATAACTTTACAGTTAGTTTTTATTTAGAATTAATGCACTTTAACCATCAGGACAATAATTAAGCAGTTTACCATATGTCTTTAGTAAAGATGCTGAAATTTGATTTTGATTGAAATTTTTGGAATTAATAAAGCAAAAACATCCTCACACCTAAAATTTATATAAAACTGTAACTTTTGTTATTTTTGCTACATGCTTGGCTTTTTGCTACATGCTTGGCAACATTGTGAATCATCTGTCAAGTTAGCTTAAAAGTCTTGTTGTTGAGTGCAAAATAAATTAAAAAGAAAAAAGACTCAGCTGCTTAGAAGAATTATAAATACAAATATTAAAATCAAATCTAATTTTAATCAAAGATAATATATATACGTTTTTAATATACCTAGTTCTAATACAGTATCTACGAAAGAATTATTATTTTTTTTTAGAAAGAAGCTAATAATGGCTACTGATTTGAATGCTAGTTTTAATGAACAATACATAAATATTAATACGAAACTTAAGAAGTGTGTTTTACTATTTTTAATATCCTATATTTTATACTTCGTAAAGCAAAATCATTGTAAATTTAAATAATAAGTGATAATTTTTTTAAAATGAACTTTTACAATTTTCAGGAGATTTATGCGAAAGCCGAATATATCTGAAGCAACAAATGAATTTATAGCTCTGGCTATACAATGTGAACATTCTGAACAGCCTGCATTTGCGGGTCAAACTTATATAGGAGCAGCTAAGTGTGAAGCCTCAGCTGGAAATGCCCTTGGGGAAGCAGAACAATATATAGCAGCTGCTCGGCAATTTATGAAAGCTGAAAAAAAGCTTATTGCTTTGAAATTTCACAGTCCAGACAGAGAAAGTTTGGAGGTAATTTATTTATGAATTTTTAATTAATATCCTCTATAATTATTGAAGTTTATCCTTAAAGTTTTTATATCAAACATTAAAAAAATCTTTCAGGCAGGAATCGGTTGTTACATGCAAGCATTAAATAAATATCCAGAAAAATCTCCAATCCGATACTCAATACTGTTAGAGTTAGCCAATGAGCTGATTTCCTTGGGTTACAAGCATGAAGCATTGCACTATTACCAGCAAGCAGTGGAACTGATTGAGGATAATATAATGAAACTCATGTCCATGAGGGGTTTAGTTAACTTGCTTATTGAATGCGGTATGTTACCAGAAAAAGAGGGTGTCCATTAATAATATGACCTTGCCTCCATCTTTAAATGTCACATGAGACTTTTCAAATTACATATTTTTTATATAAATGCATTGATTTATTTTAAAACCAAAAAGGTGACTGCACAAATTCACAGTAGTTAACAATAAATATTATTGTATAGAATTTGTACACATTTTACTGAAAGAATGTGTTTTATGTAAATTAACCCTATTATTGTCAGTTTCTAAATTGGTAATGCAATATTTGCCAAAAAAACCTGCTAATAGTAACATTAATTGAGATTCAGTATGAATCTTTTCTAACCGTCCTTAAACATCTCAAATAATTCATGGATACTGCCAAAGAACATGATTTCTCATACAGAGTGTGCAAAACTTTCATTCTATCTTTTTTTAATGTCAATTTATCCTTCTACCTTCTAGTAATTCATTTTTTTCTATAGGTAAGTTTGATACAGCCCTGGAGACAGCTAATGCGATATGTGATTCCAACTTTCATATTCCTGAGGGTATTTTAACAGAGTAAGTACATACTGTATTGTTTTACTACATATCCTACTAGCTTTTATAAAACAAATATGTTTGTTGCAGAATACAATTAAGTCGAGTACTATTAGTTCTTCTTGCAGATCCTGGTGAAGATATGAATTCAGAATCATTAAAGCAATTGTTTGACAATTTGCTAAATGATGAAGATAGTGATGGTAAGTTACTAAATTTAATCACTTCATAATAATATATCAGATTTAATAAGTCAATTTTGGTAAACTGCTAGTATTCTCGTTCTCCTCTCCAACCACGGTAAATACTTGTATTAGGAGTAGGCCATGTCTGTAGTCCAATGACTGAGATTAGAACTCGCATCTTATTGATCATGAGTCCAACTCTTAAACCACTGGGCTACTGACGCTTCATAATATAAAAAAATATAGTATTTATTCTGGCAGGTTACATATGTTCATACTTCCAAAAAAAAGGTAAAAATTATTACCTGGCAACATTGTAAAATTTGTTAGTTTCTGTATATATATGGAGAGGAAGAAATTATTATGATTTTTTCTTGATAATAAATTTACAATTAATGTAGATTTTATAAGTTATTTATAATAGACCAAATACTCTTCACTAAATATAATTAAAATTTGGTTACTATGTTTACAGCAATCCCATTCAACACAGACCTGAAACTGAAACTCCAATCACTAATAACATCCAGCAGCTCAATGGACCAGCAAGCCTTCATAAGCATAGCAGCCGACACAAAACCCCACCTCACTCCTCAACAGAAGGACCTTCTGGATACAATAATTCTTGAGAAAAATGAGTGTTGAATAAGTCCTATTTGATTGTCAATAATGCTAATTGGAAAGTTAAGAAATATTTATGAATATATTACTTTACTAGTTGATCCGCACAGTTTCACATGGGTATACCACATAAAAATTAGATTATTACCACCCACAAGAACTCAGAATGTTTTTGGTATAAAAAGTATCCTAGATCTAAATGTAGCTCTTGAAGCATGATAAGAAATAAAATATAAACTCACATTCACCATTATGTATTTTTAATCCTTTACAACTCCAACTTTTTTTATTTTTAGGTATTTTTTCCCTGATTGTGTCAACACAATTTCATTTTTTTATTTCAACTACAAAAATAGTTATTTAATTTTAAGACTTTTTATCAATATCACTACTACCTATATCTAATTCACTTTTTGGTATGGCAACACTGACTGTGTTGGCAAAGTTGACTTCTTTATCTATCTTAAGCTCATTGGCAAAGTTTGCAGCATCATCAATCTTAACTTCACTAGCAAAGTTGGCAGCAACGTCAATGTTTTGTTTAGAGTGTGACCACATTTCATCAAATTCATCTTCTTCATCACTCTTTTCCTTTTTTTCGCTGGTTTTTTGCCAACAGTACTCAAATGGGTAGCTTGCAATACGATTATCATCAGGAGCTATTTCAAATCGAGATGATAAAGCATTGAATGTAGTATGCACACCTTCCAGCAAGTTTACATCTACTTCTTCAAAACCAGTGATGGATTTGAATAAATCTTCTGCACTCTGTATGTCTGGAACACCCTTCTTTTCAAAGAACTGAAAAAATAATTACAAAACACTTAAAATTAATTAAAATTTAACTTCAAAAAATGTTATTCATTTTTTTAAAAAGAGGATTGTAATAAAATGGTGGTCTATGTTAATAAACAAAGTTTTCTCTATTGTTATGATAATAGCCCAAGCAGTTCCAACAAGAACAAAAGACAACTAAATAATACAATTAATATTTTACTACCAGGTAGGTAATTAATGTACTCAACTTACATTTATAACGTTCCTGCAATCTCTCAACAAAAATTCCAACCCATTTGGATGATCTGGCTGCACTGACTGAGAAACATCAATGAACCAGCACTTGTTCTCCCACCACAGAATATTATACTCTGACAAATCAGCATGTACCAAGTGCCCCACATTGTACAGCTTATGCATGGCTAATATTACCTCATCATACACACTGACCCATTTCTCAGGCTTCATTATTACATCTCGTAACTTTGGTGCTGGCTTATTGTCCTTCCCAATAAAGGACATGACAAGAATATGCTTTTTCAAACAAACCATATCCGGGCAGTTGAGTCCTATCTTTTGCATTCTCATCATATTGTGCATCTCTTTTTCTGCCCACATATGCACAATTTTCCTTGGATTCTGCTTTGAAAATCTATCCTTGAATCTATAATCCGCTTCTATATACTTGTCCCGAGTTTTGAACTCATTTAAAGTAGTCTTAAAGACCTTTATTGCACATTCCTTAGGCAACACCATATCTGGGAATGAGGGGTCACTATTTGCATGAAGTACAACTGATTCTTTGCCTGTTGATATAACTCCATTAATATCTTGTAACATTCCATTATTAATAAGTTTGAATAGAATGAGCCTAGTGGCTTCATCCAGACCCATTTCGGCAGTGGCTTGGCTTTCTTTCCTATCTAACATCTTATGTTTGCGAGCTTGGTTCCACCGTGTATGCTCTTTTAATTGATTGAACACAGAGTTAGAGAGTTTCATGTCGAATCCTGCTCCATCCCCAGTACATACTTCTGGAGGAAATGCCATCACTTTGCAAGCATTTCTCCTTCCATTGATAACACTATCGTGCTTAGTAACCATTGCTCCATCTTTTATGACAAAACCGCGCTTAGGAAGACTGGCAAATTCTTTCTCATTTGTCTCAAAGCGATCCCAGTCTTTCTTAAACGAAGTGCCTGCGTCCTCATCTTCAGATTCTGAGTCATACAAAAGATGTTCTGGAACATGCCTATAGTTTTCAAATGATACTGATACTTTAGCGTCACCGTTTTTCTTTTTCTCCACCCTCTTTATTTCATCATCGTACTCCTTGTCGAATTGGCACTGCAACACTTTCGCAATAATAGCATCGGAGTCGCAATACTCTTTCACATTAGATTCATCTATTTGCTTAAGAATTTCAGGCGGTAGATCGTATGCCTCATCACCAATATGCTGATCAGATATCTGCTCCGCAAACTTTACTTCCTCTTTAATCTGCAATCCTTTAGCATACTCCTCCGACATAATATCAGACAAATTTTGTACATCAGCGGGTGCTGCAACTTTCTTCCACGGATTCGACATTTTATAAAAATTATATCTATATCACAGCTTTGTTAATAATAAGTAAATAATTAAATGTAGTAAAAATAAACTAATTGGAAAAATGATTTCACAACAATGTGTGACACTTTATCTTTTTCTTACTAAACCAAAGATATTGAACCAAATTAATAAATCACAACAGACAGTCATTGTCTATGGCAAAAAATGTTACCAAATAAAATATATTGTTGGAGCAATTTATAGCAAATTTTATTAAAAATGCAATATAGATTTCGTTGAATGAAAATAAACGATTGATTTCTTGTTTAACTACGCCATCTGATAATACATATTCTGTCGTAGTTTTTTACTTTAGCAAACTGTGACAGAATATATATTGTCAGATTCTAACGCACTGAATGTCATCATTACAACCCGGTGGCTCATTGCTGAGCTGGGTCTCCTCCACAGAATGGGGTGGGGGTTAGGCCATAGTCCACCACGCTGGACCAGTGCGGGTTGGAAGATTTCAAACATCTTTGAGAACTTTAGTGAACTCTCAGGAGTGCAGGTTTCCTCACGATGTTTTCCTTCACCGTTATAGCAAGCTATATTCAATTTCTTAAAACACACAACTCAGAACAGTCAGCGGTGTGTGTCCAAGGAAGCCATAGTCCTAACTAACAAAGTTGTATGTTAAATTCAAACACTGGTATGGACCACAAGCTTATTTTATTGTACAAGATATAAATTCCTAAACCCTAATTTCCATATGCACATTCAAGCATATCATTAAATTTAAAAAATTAATCAATTACTTTGAAGTTGTTTTATATTACGATTTAATTTTATTAATTAAAAAAAAAAACAATCACAAATTGTAAGTCCACATGTACTTGATTATAGTATTTTGGTAAAATTTTTAATAGGAGATTAACTAAAACAAATAATGGTTTTTATTATTATTTTATTTACATCCTAGTGCTCATTTAGTGGGCTTCTTGCCTGTCTTGGCAGTTGCTTGCTGTGCTTTGAGGACCTTGACAATCTTCTGTTCCTCAATGAGGAAAGCTCTGACGATGCGCTGTTTGACACACTTATGGCAGAGAACGCCACCATATACACGCTTCACTGTCTTTTTGCGGTAGCAAAGCCTTGAACGTTCTGCTGGTCTTGCAGGCTGAATACCTCTAAGTTTGCTTTTGCACTGACCACATCTCGGGATCTTCTTGGGCTTCTTAACATATTGATAAACCAGACGTCCACCAGGAGTTCTGACACTGTAATTAAAAATATTAACAACCTTTAAAAGAAATTTAGGTTAGACTATAAAAGAATTAATATTTTTTGAGTTGATTTTTTCAGTTTGGAAGTGACTACATGAGGAAATACGTTATTATATTGATACTGAATATACATATTATTCCCATTTTAATATTTTGTATGTTTCAACAAATCAATGCAGTTAAGAAATAAAAATCATATAGAGAGAACATAACTGGATTTTATGACACTAAAAGTAGTACACAAACTCAAAAATTCATATATTTAATAAATGCAGAAGAAACTACTTGCCTTAAAGTATTATAATAATATTTTACTTGAGAAGTACCTAAATATTACATATAATTTAAACCTAATGCTTTTATGTCACGATTAATATCGCCGCTTTTGAGGTTATATTTTGTAAACTTATATTATAATCTCAAGTAAATGGCAAAATAATTCTTCTTTAAACCAAAGAAAAGTAATGAATATGTTTATATTGCTTATTTATAGAAATTAATACTTACATTCGCCTCTGGTTTGACTTGGTGTTGTACGACAATCGTCGCCTAAACGTAAGGCGTTGTACCATTATGAAGCTGAAATATAAAACAAAATATGTGTAACAAGCACTAAACTTTTCAGTTCACTATTACACCGATAATTTAAACACTAATTTTAATACGATTTTATTGGATTTCTACACACTGGAATTATATTCGTACCTTTTTGACAGCTGTTGACAAGAAAAGAATAACAACAATTTTCTATGGCAACATTTTCAACTAGTTCGTTTTCGACATTTTTATGGTAATAAATTAAACAATAAAATAATATTCCTTAAAAAAATTTACTACATTAAAAAGTTATAAATATATAATTTTATAGAAATACATTTATAAATATTTATTGTAAAATAATGTTGTACTATTAAACTCACAGTACTACATATGGACTTAAGTTAAAGAATTTACAAAACTTTCCAATATTAAAAAAAATCTACATAATTAATTGTAATAATAGTGTTTTAATTATATTTATTTGTATACATAAATATCACATAACGTACGTGTTGCAAAAGAAAACCTACTAACTAACAAGTTTATTAATAATGGCAACATTTACTTACAAGGTTAGTAAAATGGCTGCCGTTGTGTGATGTTTTTGGTGTTTGTGTTTAATTTCGTGTAAAACCGTGTTTTATAGTGAAATTGGCCGAAAAATGGGTAAGTAATCATTAATTCCTTTATTGATAGTTTATTTAAATAGAAAGAAATAATTTATAAATGATGGTGATAGCTCGACATTCCAGAGAAGATAACAGATGATTCGGTATTCTTTTTCAATCAAAACATGATTTTCATTAACCAATCTTATATATTAGTCTGTTTATATGCAACTAAGGAAATATAGTATTGTTTGTATCTTATTAAATGAATAATATATTCCCTAGACATAGTTATTTACCAATTTCTATTAGATTTCGAATTTCATTCAAATAAACTTTAATTAATCTTTAATGAAATAAACTTATGTGATATTTATTATTAAGTTATTAACATTCTAATAAAAATACATAGATATTTAATGTTAGTTATTAAAATCTTTTCATTATCTTTATAGTTTGTAATTTTATCAACAGATGTCAGTATGTGATGATATAAATTCATGTTTTTATTGTTAGTGATAAATTGATAATATTCTTATCAAGTAAATAAAGTCCTGAATGCATATGTTGAAATTTGGCCTCAGTACAAAATTATATCACACTTTATTTGTTTGCCCTATATTTTATATGGAATGTCTAATTTTAATTGGAAGAATCTATTTATAAATCTCTGCAATATGGTGCATGAACATTTGTAAAGTTGTAACTAAATTTTTTAATTATATACATATCTACTATTATTCATTTACAAAACAACTGTTTTCATTTCCATGGGTTTTAGTGCTGCAAGCAATTTGAAAATATTAAGTGACTTTAGCTTTTTATAATAAGGGGAAGGCTGAGTTGCTTTGAAATCATTGATATGATATTATTTCACTATTTAAAATAATTTTATAGACACAGACATTCTTAAATTCATTTCTAAAGATTGCTGATTTGTGACACTTTACATCTTTATATTCACTCAGGCTATATTTTTCAAAGGTTTGCATTTGTTGAACTTGAATTGTGATGAAGAATATCCATTCCTATACAAATATTTTCAATTAGTAGTTTGGAAAACATGTTAAATCACTCAATTTGAATTTTTTCAAGAACCCATAAAAACTGTTTTGTACACACATATCGCTTTGTGTGTATTCTTGTATTTCAGTAATAAAATATCTAAGTAGCTGATAATCTTCACAATTTATCAATAAAAATAATGAAAATACACTGAAAACTGCTACTTAGCAGGATATGAGGTTCATGTTATACAATTTAACCAAAACAATTGTATTAATGTTATTTTTTATTGCTTAATTGTTGAAAATTTTACTTGATACTCTAATTTGCCATTTACATGCATTAATTTGTCATGTTTTCATATGATCTAGTTTCTTTTTAATTTTTTTTTAAAAAGGTGTGTACAGTGACGCTTCTAAGTTTATATATTAGATAGAATGTTTAGATATTAGATCCAAAGTTTGGATATTAGATGCAAAGTTTAGATATTAGATGCAAAGTTTAGATATTAGATGCAAAGTTTAGATATTAGATGCAAAGTTTAGATATTAGATGCAAAGT
>JAOPUB010070432.1:0-13882 GCA_027564055.1 Neptis clinioides
TACTAAGTTTGCACCCAATTTACACCCTTAGAGACCACTCAAATATTACGTAATAAGATTTTTGCAATTATCAACCACCCGCCCGGTATGTCGGTATATCAGCAAAAGTATTTTGTGTAGGGAGTTTTATGTATCGATGTGCGAGTTTACTTTTTATTGCTGAAGTAAATACCATACACATCCCTGCACCCCCCATATCATCAAAAATAAGCTATGTAAAGACATCTCCCTCTCCCTATAATGCTTACGTAATACTTTGAAGGGATGATTTTCGTAAAAATATTTTCCAAAAATATGTTTCATAACTTTCAAAGAATACTTCATACTGATTTTCATTAGAATGACTTCAAAAAACGACAAAGTTTCTACTAACTTTGCACCTCCGGTTTACCTCCTTAGGGGGTGAATTTTCAAAAATCCTTGCCTGGTGCTCCCCTGCACTATAAAAGAAACTCCTGTTCAACATTTCAGTCATAAAGTCAGCTTCTCCTTTTTTACCTAACGGAATACCATGACTTACATTTTTTTATGTATTTTTTTTCAATTTCCCTTTCAATCACTAAAAAATTAGTTTCAAAAATTCATACAGTTCTCACTAAAAGACAGAGTGATTCATAAAGAAGATTTAAGTTTATAATTTATAAATATTTTGTGGAAAAAGACCAAACCGTCCAAGAGTAAAGGTCGCCTAATAAAGCTAGTACAATGAACCCCACAAGTAAAATAATTTGCACAATAAAATACCAAATGTTTAGCACTCCTTACCTCTTATCACAATGTAATTCTGATGTTTCTTTATATCAGTTCTATAATTAAGAGTTTACTGGTCCAGTAACCTCAACTCATTACACTGTAAAGATAACTATATCTATGAAATCGATTCCGACTGTCAATCCATTCGCTTTATTGTGACATTCATAATGAAATATCACTTCGATAAAAGAATTAAAAATTACACGATTTTTTGTGCTTTTAAAACTATTAATTTAAATTTCAAATTGACTTTATTAACTACAAACAAAAATAATACACAAAAGTACAATGGCCGACTTATTTTTATTATGAATTATAATTCATCCACAAAAACAAGAAAGCATTCGAATTTCGAATTGTCATCGCGTATTTATACCACGCGGTCTGCACGTATTGACATCTCGTATTAATTAATTACTATGAACTCTATTATCTATGCAATAAAGTGCAAATTCCAAACAAATATTATCTGTATTAGCGACGCGTGTAATTCACGCAGTCTACAGTGATCACGTGATCGAAATTTGAATTTAATTCCTTAGATAATAGAATCCATATTCCTTTACGTATTCTTACTGTTATATCAGGATTGTTGATACATCAAATTATCATGATTGTGTAATAACTGAATATCATCTATTTTAGACGTTAAATGATAAATCAATAATCATATCTATTTTTGAGATGTAAATTAAAAAAAATTTAAAGAAGTCGTTCTTGCCTAAATAAAATTCACAAATAATGTTTTTGTTAAATAATTGTTGTTTTGACAGTCCTCCATATTTAAATCCCTATCCATGGATAAAGTATCTACAATAGTATAATCTTCCAAGTTAACATTTTATACAAATCAATGTTGCCAATGTCGTATATTAACACTAACAAAAATCTAGCGGGACGTCACTTATCCTGAAATTCCAGGTCTTTTCCGTTATATATTTTGGCAACAGATAACCCTAAATATATATTGCTTCTTGTCGTCCATTAAATTCAGACATACTGTCTGTAATTATTAGTATTCAACCTTTTTAGTATTTTACACTGATGCTCCAAGTAAAAAGAAAAAAAAATAGAGATTTTTTCTTTACTGCCTTCACAGTAGGGTTGCCATCCGGTCGGCTTTCTTCAGATTGGCACGATTGCTTTCAAAGCTTGTCCAGGAAGCGTCCAGACAACTAATGAAGCGTTTATTTTAAAAGTCGAAAATTAATATTACTTTTTTTATATACTTACGTAAATAATTTGTCATTTTGTAAATACTATTGATTTTCAATGTCAAATAAATGATTGCCGTAAATTGGTTCAACATTCAAATATACGACACGATTGTTGAATATAATAGACTCGTTAAACGTTAATTGCATTTATTATAATAAATTATTAAACTTATACATTTCATTCTTTATTTAAATTTTAAAGCGATCTTTTAAATTTCGAATTCGTTTTAATAATTACTTTCAGTGGATACTCCTCAAAAAATTTAATCTTACTATCTTACTAATATTATAAATGTGAAAGTTTGTATGTTTGTTCCTCTATAACTTGAAAACGACTAAACGGATTTTAATGAAATTTGGGACACAGATATACTTTATAACCTGGAATAACTATAGGCTACTTTTTATCCCTGAAAAAATCATAGTTCCCATTGAACAACGATATAATATTTTTACTATCGTAAGTGCTTAAATATTGTTGTTTTGCAACAATATATTGATAATTAAATGTTTTTTTTTATAATACGTGGGAAATTGGACCCGGGCGAAGCCAGGGCGGGTCGACTAGTTGGTAATAATTTTAAAAATCTTTAACTAAAATAAGGCAGAAAGACTAAAAAAAATGTTAATTATTAAGTTATCAAAAATATTATCCTCAGATTTATCAAAAAATATTTGATTCTCGAAACATTGTTGCAAAATAAAAATATTTGAGGCCTTACGACAGTAAACATACTTTTTTTCCGATTTTTTCCGGGATCTAAAGTAGCCTATATGTTAATTCAGGATATCAAATATCTATGCGTGTGTTTCATTGAAATCCTTTCAGACGTTGTCGTGTGATTGAGTAACAAACTTCCAAACATACAAACTTTCACATTTATAATATTAGTAAGAAATAAGATGATTAACATTTATCATACGTTTGGATTTCTATTTAAAAATTTAATTAATTTAACTCACCATCCACTAGGGTTTAGTTTCTCCTTCTCTGAATCCTTTCCATCGTTACCGGTCCGCATTTTTTAATATAATAAATATACAATAAACTTCACTTTATTCACTTAAATCACTGGACCTAACATTATCACTTTATTTTGAACTAATAACTAACTATAACTTCAAAACTGGGGGTTAGCTTATATCTGGAAGTATAATGTATTTTGAAATTCAAAATGGCTAACAACTCAAAAGCTTTTCTTTAAATATCTAAATATTTAAAAGTAGTGATGTTTGTTTATTTTAATTATTTACTCTAACTATTAAAATGTAAAAAATAATAATAATATCCAGTCCTTACTATATAAACGTTGAAAAGACACTGTGAGACAGTCTGTAGGTACTTTTTTATTTATCCTTGCATTAATCTTAGAGATAAAATAACACTGTTTGCACTGTGTCGAACCGATGCGGACGACACAGCTTACCTACCGACTGACATGTGATTTCTGTTATGTAACGTTTTGCGACAGCCGAATACAAATACAACTACATAATTCACAATGATTTACATAATAATACATGTAAATATTAGTGACAATTTGGCTTTAGACATATTAGTACCTTATTAGGAACATCACGTAATTTTTATTAATATTAATACACAAGTTTTATAATCACGTCAATTTTGAAAATATTTATGGAGTTTGAATAATATGAAGAAACGACCCAGAGAGTAGCCCGTCCATTATTACTTTGCTGAAATATTTTTTTTATATACCCATTTTAATATGTTACTATATAATTATTATTATCAAACGTCGATTGAACTGCGCAACCAACATCCAGAATTATTATTTGATTAGCCGACTCGCCCTGGCTTCACCCAGCTGCAATTTACCACGGAGTACTATGCCAAGCCTAGACAAATTTAAACGCAAAGTTCTTTTTCCCGATTGGCTCATTGGGCGGAATTCCCTATAAAATCAGCTATCTGCCAGTAAAATTCTCGTTAAAATCGGTCCAGCCGTTTCAGAGACTAGCCGGAACTAGTTTCTTTTGGTATATATGTACCGCGTAAACATCTTAGTGCACTTAGTAAAAAACGGTTATTTTAATATTACTACAATAAAACATGCAGTAATTTTCAACAAAAGATTTAAAAGCTAGATAAACACGTACAGAACATTTTTTTATAATTACGAAACTACAAACGAATAATATTTCTCACGATATAATGTAAACGGCCTCTAATGGAATTATTTCATACTGTTCTCGTTTATTGTTGTACTGAAAATATCGCAACAAAGAATGTTTTGTGTAATTATAACTATTTAACGCTTACATGAAAAATATTAGTATTCATACATAAATTTGATACACTGTACTTTTGTTTTGAATAACAATGCTACTCTGCTCCTTTGGTGACATCAACCTACACAGCCGCTGCACCCATCTTATCCACCCCGTACTTAGCTCCAGCACCAGTTACTTTAACCCATTTAATTAAGAAGCGATCCATTCCTTTAGCTTTAACCGCTACAAACACTAATGGATGAAATTTTATAATTTGAAACGATTTCAGAATAATAATCAAAAAATTTTTAGCCTACCAGAGCCTACCTAATGTGGGCCATCAAGTATAATAAAACCCAAACCCTGATACGACCCCATGGACCCTAAAAATAAACCAAATGATTTCGGTACACTTTTCTACGAAATAATGGTTGTAGTGTGTAGCATTTTAGAAAAAGATCGACAGGCAAGAAAGGCATTCCATGTTTAACAGAACCCTATAAGTATATAAGTAGGCCTTTAAGCACGAGGACGTTACCTGAGTAAAACTTTTGCGTTAGCAAGATCCCCAACGTACCCAAACTATTTAGGTATATTGATAGAAGTATGAATCTTAAGTATTACAAAAGGTTGGGTACGATTTATTGTTCTCCAGAAACATTGAATATAGTAGGTACTGTTCAAGGATGCATAAATAAGGTAACAAGTAAAATAGTAATAGTAGCTAGTAGTTGTCTGTAAAACTTTTTTACTAAAAGTGATTATATTAGTTTACAAGTTAATACAAATAGCTGATCTAATACTGCGGCTCCCCAAGAGCAATAGAATTGCTCGTGGGATGACTTTACACTATAGTCTTTTTTCTTTTTTTTTTTAATATATTGGTTCTCAGTATATGTATAATAATGTAACTCGGTTATACAAAATAATTTTCACATGAAGGGAACCCTATGTGACTTCTGCAATTTGATACATCCATCAATATTGAGTTATCTTACTGGGACGCAAAGAATAATCTTCATATAAATAAATATCTAAATATTATACTATAGTCTTCAGCGATATAGCAACAGGATGAACATTGCACACAGGTGCGGCCGTGAGTGCTTTCAACGTATTCGATTCTTTTCGAAAAGTCTACAGACCTTTTTTTAAAATATGTTTGAGACGACGCTGACCAGCAGTTTCCCAGGATCCCATCATCAAAACTGAGTTTTGAAAAACATGGGACCAATCTGTAACCATATCCTATCGAATACAAAAAGAAATTTCCAATTCGGTTCACAAATGATTAAGTTCTAAGGTAAAACATTAAAAAACTGCATTGGAATTGATAACCTCTTTTTTTATAAGTCGGTCGATAAACTCAAAATAATAACTTAAAATAATAAAAAAATAAAACTACTAACCACTGACAAAAATCTTAACATTTAACGAAAAACGTACTACAAGTTTGGTACTTCTTCCAGAGCGTCTTCCATGTGGAACAGTACCTATCATTTACTTGATCGCAGTAGAAAGTGCTGCTCGACATGAGCTATCTAGTCTCTCCCCTTACCCTAACGACGAAAACGGTAGGAAGGGATTATTACTGCACAGCATTTTGATAATCATATTAGGCCATTCCGAAATCTATAAATCTTCCATAGAACTCCCAACTGATCTACATATTTACTAATTTTAGAACCGTCCTGTTTTTTCTACCACAAAATTCTTTGAACCAATCAGTTACTTTATTATACCCCCAACCCCATTCTAAATGCCTATATGTTCCCATTGCCGACCCCAGCTGTGCAGTATTTTTTATTATTTTTATTAATTTTGACTGAAATCAATGTTGTCCAGTTTTATATAAGTACTTAGACAATATCTTCCTAAATATGTTAGACCTTTCGCTTGCCATTTACTACGTAAAAATACAAGGCGCATTAAATTTTTACATACTTTATTTATGACTATCCAACTCGCGTGACTTCGTTAACGCTGATTATAGTACTTTTATTTTAATACCTTATTAAAATAATATTTAATTTTAAATCACACTTTCGTTCCCCGCTCATTCGTTAATGAACTTTTTAGGCATTGATCAACTTATTCGGTCATCCCACCAGCAAAGATTGGGTCAGTCACTCACGGTCTTACATAATCAATCACTGTTAAGGTGATATATAAGGGAATAAAGATCTTGTATTTGGTAACACGATAATAAAAAAAAATAAAAGATTGAGAAAGTAATGGCGGTTTTTTTCCTAATAATTAAAAGTAAAAACTATTATCACATCCTCTGGAAGTAACCTTAAATTAAAACATCAACATGGCAGCAGAGCAAGATCTTAATAAATATGAGATACTGGAAGGTGCCGAATCATATCCAATGTGGAATTTCCAGATTGACATAATTTTGAAGGGCCAAGGCTAATATGATTTTATAAAAACAGATGATAAGAAAGAAGATTGAATACAATTATTTATAAATTAAATAAATTTATAAAAAAAATAGAGATAACTAAATGCTAAGGCACAACAACTTATTTTATTGACAGTTGATAAGAAACATAAACATTTGCTTGTTAGCCTTAAAAACGGTGATCAAAACACGACTTTTGAAAAGGGCTGCTAATTTAAAAATATTTTTTATTTCTCATTATATTTACATTGTTGATAGAAAAATTAGTTAGCCTAAATAATTGTTGGCGCGATATTGCCATATTCACACGAAGGCGGTTAAAATATTATTAAATTACTAGTGACTGACTAGATGAGACACGGTTGTAGTTATAAATTGGGGGAGGTCACTAAAAATTTAGAGTAACAAAAGTAGTAGCAGGAACACTCAAGAAATTGGAATAATATTTTGATACTTTCTTTACATTAAGACTTTCTCCTTCTATTTTTTTAGAAGGTGTTTTTCATGATCAGACCACGCCTGGACTAGACTGATGTAAACGATGGGATTTTGAAAACGAAAATTTGCCTTGAGATTCTTGTCTGTTTATCATATTTTAAGTCTAAGAGTGCCATATATAGATCGGTTTTATAATATGGACCATTACACGTAGATAGTTGGTGCTCACGTTGTCCCAACCCCTTCGCTTTGTATTCAATTGTAGTATGTTTGTTTCCGTCTGCTTACTCTGCCATTGAATCTCGTTCTATTCGGAGTACTGAATAAAATGCACATAAAAATTAATGATACAAAGATGTATAATAACCCAAAGTAAAGATGCGAATGGCTACAAGTCAGAACACATATATATGTTCTGACTTGAACATATATATGTGAACACTATAAAATGTCAATAGTGCAATTTCACATTCAATATTTAGGTATACTTATACAAAAATTGAGCAAAAATTTTTCAATGATTTGATGTCATAAATTATAACTAAAATTCGCATGATACTCTACTCCTATGGATCTCAGCGAGATGTTATATAACCTAAAGCTTTCCTTGATAAATGGACTATCCAACACAAAAATAATTTCTCAATTCGAACCTATCGAAATTATCGCGTTCAAACAAACTCTTTTTATTTTATATTAAAATAATATAAATTATAGATTATTATTAATATTATCTTTGTATAAAAAATTATTCAGATAATTACAACAATAGAAATCACGGTTACCTTCACAAGTTTTGTACCATATTTTTTTTTACTTTAGTTGACAAAGTGATGCGTCGTCTGAACTAGTCTAATACAGTTCTGTCTAACTAAGATTTGCGGTAACTTGAGAAAACAGCAAATATACTCGTGATAAGGTTTCTCAAGAATTATTCATTATATTGAACTGTTTATTCTCCGTTCTACATGTTTTTACTATACAAAACGATTCGTAGAAAAATTATTAGTACAACTCTGGCTGAATTTCTATTATTTGCTTTATTTTCCTGCACCAGTTTATGTTAGTAGGTAGGTATGAATTTTATTAGGACTCCTTTCCTTAAAAAAGTCCGATCCGTCTGTCTAATAAGACTTTTTTCTCAGAAATTTGTAAAGATTTTATGATGAAATTAATTTCCAATATTTTCATATCTGCGTTCCTAATACGTCTAATGGCCTAAATTAATAATCAATGCCAATCTGATATCTATAGATTATGGATTGAAAATGAATTCTAAATTTAAAATTGTGTCTAGAAAATTCTAATTTGAAATCTATTTTCGATACGTCAATCGAAGATTTTGGATTACATGTTAGAAATGGATTCGTATTTAAATTATTTATGCACAAATTTTAATTTAGATTCTATTATTTATTATCCATAATTCATAGATTTCAGATTAAGATTGATCCTAAATAAGGAACATAAGTCAATGGAATCAAAAGATATGACCATTTTATTGTTACTGACAAAATTGTTGGCTTCTCTTTGTCCTAAAATCACGAAATTGATTATGAAGGAAAACCAAAGTTGTCCATCAAAAACCTTTTTCTCAGCACCGCGTAAAAGCATTAATTCTACAGTTGAGTTTACTTTATTGTCCATTAAGTATCGTTAAACTGAGCTTATAATGTTTAATACCCTAAAACATATCCAAATTATAGCTAATGACTAGTAATCATGTTAGATAAGTGCAATTTTATAGCTGCAATAAAATGTTAATAAACGGTTACTAATAACCGTATCAAAGTTATTGAGTGCACTCAATTTTCAGTTTGTTTGTCTAAGCATTAGGTAATGTACGCCAATTATGGTTAAGTGCAATTATTTTATAGGTATTTAGTTATTAATGACCTTAATACACTATTACTATAATGTAAAACATATCTGAAATAGGTTGAGATTATAAAAATTAGTTATCTATAGCTGTGTTAAACCAGCCGTCTTCGCTTAATTTCTGAAAAAATAAACGCTTTGTCTTACTCAAGGCATGCATCTGGGAAAAGCAAGTAAAGCTGTTTTGTATTGTACGATATTTTTTCAACTACCGGACTATTCATAACTAGCGGACCCGCCCGCGCTTTGCTTATGGTATTTTAATCCGACTAATCGAATTATAATCCGACTATAAATTTGAATTATAATCCAACTAATCGAACTACCAATTTATTAATTTAAAGAACCATGGCATGTGACAACACGGCACCGCCTCCGTTCGTCAGAAATTTTATAGTAGGGTTTTCTCACAAACTTTTAAAAATTCAAAGTATTGCAACACTGCACCACCTATATAACTCTGGCATAGTGTAGGTTTCTCTCGGCGAAAGAATTATCAAAATCGGTTCAGTAGTTTCTGAGCCTATTCCAAATAAACAACAATACAAAAATACAATAAAATTTTACCTCTTTATATAATAGTGAAGATGTAAATTATAATCAGTAAAGTTCGCTGTCGCGCTTGTTTAGTAAACAAAATAAATGTCATCAACTATACTCAAACTTCAATGATTTAAAACTCACATTAAAAAGTGTTTAATAGATAAACCTTTTACTCTATTCAAGCCTATTTGAATGATGACAAAGCTAGGAATCAAAATGACGTTGATACTCAGCCGAATGATTATACTTTTGTAAATCAGACTTATCTAAACAATGGCATTTTGAAAAGAGCGACTGTTGAGTTTCTTGCCAGTTCTTCGCAGCAGAAAACTGCTCCCCGAACTGGCCCTAGCTTCAGACGAACTGACTCACAATTTTGACGTTTCAAAAGTACTTTGTAAAAAGTCTAATTTTAAAAAAATATTTATTTACGTGTATATCACTTTAATATATATTTAAAAAATCAGCACCTTAATAATAGATTTTCACACACAATAATTGCATCGCCATCTTGTTAATCAATTACATATAATTATATATTTAGTTAATACACTCATTTTTATAAAAAATATGCTTTGATTAATCATTTCCTCGATCAAAACTAAATTATACTTTTAATTTATAATAATTATTATCGTTTAAAATCTGAGTTTTATGATAAATTTAAAATATGTATTTAATTTGGAAGACGTGTGAAATAAGCAATAACGAGAAGAGGTAAAAATGTTTACTTGTTTGTTTGTGGACACAGCATGTTAAAACGATAATCACCATAATGCGAATCCGACTGCAAAGTGTCTCTGACAGGAACCGGTCCGTATGTGAGTTAGATTAACCCTACCCGTTGATGCTTAGAACTTTGAGCTCACAATCAGGGTCCACAGAAACCGTAGCATTCTTCTCTTCTTTCCCCTTCCTCAATCTTTTTTAGAGGTAGCAACGCATTCAACAAGACTCTTGTACTGTCAACGTCCATGGGCGTCAGTCGCGACATACACCTAGTATTCAAATTTTTATGTGTTTTTAAGACATTCGTGAAATATGACATTATTTATTCTTCAAGTTTTCATTTCAAACGCCAAGATAAATTTATAATAAGAACTAACCGTCATCTTGTGTGTAAAAGATGTACTAATGGAAATTCTAGTTACTGCACGTGCCGAGAGATGGTGTAAGCCTGTTGTTAGCGATATTTATAAAAATCATTTAATTTAAACATTTAAATATTTGTTTAATATTAGAGGTATTCGGTAATAAGCCTGTTATTTTTCTCATTTATGTAGTTTTTTTTAAACATTTTTGTTAACAGGTACGTTAAGTATTATGACATTTGACAGCTCATAAACATTTAAATTTGAAATTCGTACTAACGATTCGAATTTTAAAACTACAATTTTATTTTTTAATTTAATATTAATAATGGAAACCTTTTTGCAGCCAGTTTTAAATAACTATCCTAAATTATGTGTAGAAAAGCAAAAAAGTCCAAGTTACGTGGAAATATATACAAAGGAAAGTAATGACATTGTGATGGTATACGCAAAGGTAATATTTATTTCAAATAAATAATTAGCCACCTCGCCCTCGCTTCGTTAATATTAACTTTAGAGGCAGAAGATAATTGGAAATAGTTAACCACATATTAATTTACAGTTGTTAACTACAATTTATTCTGTACTGTGCAATAACATTTAAACAATAACAACATGTAACCTAGACGGAAGCTGCAGCAAATAGCACCAAACAAAGTTAATCTATTAGTCTCACTACTTTAATATGTAATATTTGATATCACTTGACAATACTACATATTATTATAAAAGAAATTTCCAGTCTAGTGTACAAAAAAATTAAGAAATCTTTTGATATTTACAGACTAGACAATCAAGTACAATTGATACTATAAAAGAAAACAGAAAAGAAACTGGTAAGTTCATGATTAAAACACTAAACTAATTTATAGTTATTTATAAGAAGATTTGTAATTTTATTTTTAATTTCACAGAAGAATTAGAACTAACAGGTTCACCACTCAAATTAGATTTGAGTTTACATGCATTACTTGATGAAACAGTACTCCCTGATGAGCCGCAGCTGTGGAGGAAGGAAGAGGTTTCACATGCACCTATAAATATTGAGATGGCTAGGTAATCTACAATCTCTTAGTTGTAACAATAACTTTATTACAAAACTAGGACTTATGAAATTTCTTTTTTATAGAGAAATAGCAAACCTCTACAATAAAACCCTGTCAACTTTACCCAAAGAAAATGCCATTCCTATGTACATACTTTGCAATCCAAGTAATGAAGGGAAACCCTTATTACTCACTATCCAGTCTAATGAGAACTGCTTTGCAAGAGGTATGGTTAGTTACGAAGGGTCAATGGTCCTGGAAGAGGTGGATGTTGAGAAGTACATCAATGATTTTGCTGAATATGAAAATATTAGTGAGGATTTGGTATGTTTTATATTTTATATTATTGTAGGTTTACAAGTAATGAATCCTTAATAGGCTCTACTTTTTCAAAATTTTTACTTAAAAAAAGTAATGAATATTATTTGGGTGCAAAGACAAATGATTACTTAACATGCATAGTGCATCCACTATTTCCTTGTAGATATTTTTCACAATATGATATAGCTTATGTCCCCTTCCTAGTTCTAATCTGTCTTTGTACCAAATTTGATCAAGATAGGTTCAGTGGTTTTAACTTCACAGCGTAACCGACAGACAAACAGAGTTTCTTTAGCATTTATAATATTAGTTTTGTGTACTTGATAAAAATCTGTATATATCTTCTATTTTTACAGGTAAAAGTATTAGTAGAGTGTAAATATACAATAGCTGGTATGTCCTATGGGTCTCTGACAATGGAAGAACATCTGAATGCTCCTCATGGTGGTGTTACAGAACTGTACTGTGAATGGTCTACTAAAACTCTCCTCACACCATTTATTAGCTGTAAAGTTCATTTTGTAAGTTTATCAAAATCTTGAAACAGTAAATTTAATAACCTTATCATTAGGTAGTGTTTCCACCAGAGATGAGCAAAGATAACCTTGTGTCTAATGAAATGATTCTATTGCTTCTTAACAAAAAATCCCTTGGTACATATCCTCATTAGTCTCTGGTGGAAATGTAGCCTTATGAAGATTTTAAGATTTTTTTTAAATTTTAGGAGCAAGAAGTAACTATTGGCCATTTACTAAGTCCTTGTAATGCAATATGGAAGTCAGTGTCATCTCTTCATAATATTAATCAGTTGTTAGTTGATATGACTGCTGCAGGAGTCAGCTCGGTTAATTTGGAAACTGCTGTAATAAGGTAACTATTAAGTTTTTATTTAAATTTCAATGTTTAGATGTATGTGTGTTTGAGTTATATCTTAAAAATACTAACAAACTGATTGATTTTTTTTTTAGTTTGCTAACAATTTCTTTTAAATACAAATGTGGATATTTTGATTAATAATTTTTTATCAGACATAATTGTGATTAAATTTTTATAATATCTTTGCAACAACGCATAGTATAATAAAAAATAAATAAATACTATATGGGCGACGGCACAAGATGAGGGGGGTTTACCTATAGTACAATGTACCATAATGTACCATGGCTTCACTCATATTAAAAAATGGCAGAGTAGTTGGTTCAAGCTTTCATATTATGGGGATCATATCATGAAAAGGTTGGTAAGAAAAATATTTATAATAAGATTTTACTCAGAAGACTTTACTCTCAGTACAATATGGCGGAGAGCCCAATATGGCGCATTTATGAGATTATATGAGTATCAAAAATTGAAACGGTTTACCAAGAAAAATACGTATAATAAAATGATTTCTCCCTAAATCCAATATCGCAGATCGTCTAAGATAACGTGTCCTTTATTTGTTCCAGAAACCTAATCCCAGTCATGAAACGTCAAAACAATTCACAACGCCTAACCAATTTACTAAACGAAACAGAAACTTATACATATACTGCGGAATGTCCTGCCGGAGGCTGTATATGTATAACTGAAGACACTAGTACTTTAAAACAGGCATTGTCTGCAATGTGTAAACTTGGATCTAGTAATGATTTCACTTATAAACTGTGGGATATTTTGAGAGGTGAGTTTTTTAAACCTATCTATTACAATGAGACTTTCCTCAGAAGTAATTATTGGCTGGCTTATACTGCTTAGGAAGTATTTCCTTCCTAAATTTCTTATTGAACTTGCGCTAATACCACAAAGGAATTATTATTAGTACTACTTTGGCTTATACTGCTGAGGAAGTATTCCCTTCTTTAATTTCTTATTGAATTTGGGTTTGTACTGCTAAGGGGCCGTCCATTAATCACGTGATCTTATTTAAAGACTTTTAACCCCCCTCCCCCTACGTGATACTTGGTAAGGTTT
>JAOPUB010070535.1:0-20084 GCA_027564055.1 Neptis clinioides
TTCAAAAAATCTTTTGCGTAATATTTGATAATAATGTTTCATCTGAATTAATGTTAAAATGTTAGGTGATGAAACTGAGAATAATAATAATGGATATTCGAAGTGATTGTTAGAAGTGATGAAAGTTATGGTGATGAATAAAAGATTAAGCCTTATCACAAATGATTAATTTCTTGTCTATCTATCTCACGTTAAAATAATTAATAGCAAATGATGATGATTAAGATGAAATGTCATCACCATTACAGTATCTAATGAGCTGTGTAGGGCGGCAGATTTTTTAGGGCGGCAAATTTAAAATAATTTTTTTCGTTTTCGTTTTCAAAAATCAAATTCCTTCGTAGTATCAACAAAGTTTATTTTTACTCTATAATTACAGTAATAATATATACCAATTTCCGTAATAATAACCACGATAACTGATGATATTACACAGAAGCTGTTTCTAAATCGCATACATAATTGTAGCAGATGCAAAGGCATTGATATCAGTGAAATTATTTTAAAATAATGTGTTAGTAACTACCAATGATGTATGTAAGCTTGTTATCCAATAATTTAAATCTCCCACTCAGAAAATGCTCTTTTGGAGTTGAAGTAATGAATACCGATAGGTATTTTTATCAAATACAAAGAAGCCCTACCCAGATAATTGTTCGATTCACAGTAACAAGTACATTAAAAATGAGACTTAACTGCATCTATTGGACAGCTCGTAAATATATGAACTTGTTTGTCAATTAATCGTATAACTTATGAGCGTGACTTCGGGGCACGTGGATTTTTTCCACTGGTAAGAGCAAAGTTTCCGCGTGTAATGCGTTTCACATATTTACAGACATCATCACGCAACAATCAAACTTTGAAATCAATTTGTAACAAATAATTTTTGAAAATAATAGACTATATTTATAAAATAGACCAACCAAATATGCAGGAGATATTATTATAGTATCAAATGTATGCACAAACTCATAAGAGCCCAAATGTTTCAATGTTACGCTCACTTTTCTCGCTGAAATATCACAAAATATTTTAAAATATAATAATTTAAAATCTACAACATTATAAACTATTGAATCATGGTTCCACCAAGTAAAATAATTTCTATTCGTTTTTCTTTGTATAAGATTATCTTTCACGTTCATATGATCTTTAATGATAGGTATAGGTGTTTTTTTTTTTTTTTTTTTTTATTATTTATATATATTAGGTGTGGTATGGTATACCTTACATAAATCAATCAGTAAAACTAAAAATAGACATAAGTGTTTTATATTTCCAGATATTATAATTGTCTTCACACTCATTGCAGTAGTACTAGATGCAATTTTATTATTACATTGGGTGATTCAATTTATACGATGACCTCAATCTTTAAAGCAATGAAGTACAGAAGCTTAAAGTCTACGTGAGTGCGCTCACGCAAGGCACAAACGTCAGCTCTCTAAATTTGGAATTTCCAACGGGATACCTTTATTTGGTTTGATATTGAAAGCAGTACCTCAGAAGAAAAGGAACGCTTATGGAATCATTTTCTTTGTCAAGATCCTTTTTTGCAATTGAATTGAATGCAATCGATTCTCTGAAGGAATTTAAACCTTTTGGATACTTTCCTCTGACATAGAATTTTAAAAGTTAGTCAAAAATATTTTTTACAGAACTGACTATGACCTTTATCGATATAATAGGACAACCATTTCCAGATGGCATAAAAATGTACCTTTCAAGTTTTTTTGATAATAATTAGAAACATTTTGGTTCATTTGTCAAGATCCGGGATATAATAATCTGTTATGAAGATATACGAGCAATTTATTATAATTAAGATTAAATCAGAAGGTGACCGCCAAACTAGTTTTAATATAACATGAGTACTCGAACTATACAAAAGAAATAAGTATACACTTAAAACATAATTAATACATGTGTAGAATTAAGGAATAAATAATTTCATTAGTGGGTACTAGCAGAAAATGCTATAATCATACATTTAACACTTTAAGATATCCGTCGATCAACTACAGTAAATATTTGATAAAGATAATATCATATCTTATCACTCCGATGATTATAAAGTACTTTATATTTTTAACATAGAAAAATGCTTGTTTTAAAAGAGTTTAAAATAAGGAAAAATAATACAGCTGTGATGTAGAAAGTAGAAGGAATTCTGTAGTCTCGATAGATCATCCGGTTTTATTGACCATAATAAGTAAACTTGCTTTACATCTAGCATTAAATTCCAGCTAAATTGTCTATCTATAATGTGTAGTAAATTACGATGACTATGAGAAGAGTGAGTAAAAACAAATTATAAAACTACATATATCTGAACCACCTTACGTAATAAGATTGTTTTAATATCACAAGTAGCAATTTTATTGTTCACATCGTGATAATAAAAGTCACGTTTTAAGGAAATTTACTGGCTATGCAATAATTATGTCTAATTTATTCAAATTAGCTGACAAATGTTTTTTGTGCTAATAACTTTTCTACGCAGCATGATTTTTCTGACATCCGATTTAAATAACCGACTTCGTAATCGTAATAATGCTCCGCTGGTTTTCGTTGTAGAGTGATGTTATATAACTTCTTTCTTTTCTCCCCTCTCTGTTTATTTCTCTTGCCTTTTCCTCTTTTTTATAAAGGTAACAGAGTGACAATTTAATGAAATATTTTATAATTATGGTTTAAATACGAGAACGGTAACGCGGGGAATTAAAAAGGACTCTAATTTTAAACTCACCAAAGGAAATCCTTTTTTGACTGGGTAGATTTTGATACAGAAGAATTTTCACACACAGATAAAATATTGATTTATGAAGAAATACATTAGCTTGCCTGTTAGAAACAGATAAAATTCCGTCGTATCATTACCTTTCCTTTTTTACAGAGGAAGCAAAGAGTACTACAGCATTTTGCAATTTCTACTATGTCAGTAATTATAAGCCTAATGGAAAGCGAACCGGATCGGATGTATCCCATTTACTTTATTACGTGCATTAAATAATTTAGTTCAATGCGTTAAATAATAGTTTCAAATGATTACATATTTTATTGTAATGAAATAAAGAAATAGAATATCTTAGGAATACGAAAACAATTATGATTATGAACGTTCGTCGTTAAAGTTGGTTGAAATAGATTTTAATGAGTTTTTAAGATTTCGGCACATTAATGTATAGGTATAACCGCCACAGTGTTTATTCACTATAGAATTCTTGAATAACTCCGCGTATAAGGAAAATCTAACGTTTAATTTAAGGAATTTAATTTCCTGTATTATTCAAGAAAATTAAATGTAACTTAACTTTTTATTTTATTTAGATGATATATTATGTTATAATAAATAGTTTATGAGGATCACAGTGTTATAAGAATTATGGTTGTATAACTCTTCATATGAAATAAACTCTTACCACTGAAAATTTATAATTCGCTACTAAGATTTAAAAGCAATATAACTTTCATTGTCGTTCTATTATTAAGTGAGTATATTAAATTACTCGTACACTATCAAATGTTCACAAACTGTAAATCTGTCCATTGACAAATGATGTGTCTGATCATCAATCAGATCGTTTGCCAATCTCATGTTGACAATGTACGATGTTCGCACGGGTGTATCTATCAGGTATCTTTTGTAAGGCAGTTATTTTCAAACAAAAGTAATATATTTATTTCTGACGGAGGTTGTTAGTTTTTACAAGGAAAATTTGTCTGTTTATAAAAAAACTAGCGGATCCGCCAACACTTCGCTTCGCTTTGGGTATTTAAAGTTAAATTATAATCTAAATGCCTACATTGTCAATCATAATGAGTTTAGCGCAACGGAACGAACGTACTACCAATTTATTAATTTTAAAAACCGTGGCATGTGGCAACACTACATCGCCTCTGTTCATCGAATTTTATAGTAGTTGTTTCTCATAAACTTTTTAAAATTGTTGCAATAGGAACATAATGCGATGATTGAAGCATGGCAACACTGCGACATCACTCTGACATAGTGTAGCTTTCTGACGGCGAAAGAATTATCAATGTCGATTTAGTACTGTCAGAAATAATGTCCAAATTACACAATTGCCACTGTATTACCCGGAAGGGTTGTAGCTTTAGATCGGCGAAAGAGTTATCAAAATCGGTCCAGTAAATTCAGAGCCATCAAACAAACAAACAAATCTTTCCTCTTTATATAATAGTGTGGATGTGGATATATTGCTACACCGACTACTATCATGGCAACAAAATTTTATAATCCATAGATGTATTAGTTCTTTAAATACAGTACTAGATGGCGCTATCTAAATGTTCTTGCAAAAATTCACATTGGCACATTGTTTAGACATTGATTAAATTAAATACTGTTTATATAACAGCGATAATTTATAAAAAAAAAGGTATTTCTATTTAGTCAAATTAATTTCAAAAATATTTTTTTATGCCTTTATATATATTAAGACTGATTTGATAATGGGGTTAAGTATGAGTATAAATATAATATTGAATTCTAAATGAGATCACCAAAAACGTAAGACAGTTATACAATATTTTTTACAAACTTTTATTCAAATCCTTAAATTACTCATTTTCAAGTAAACTTTTATTTAATAATATGATTACAACAATATATTTCTGACTAAAGGTCTACTATGTTTGATAAGTGCTACTGATAAATATAAAATCGGGAATAATAGTTTGAGCAACACTGACCTAATGTTAATCTACGTAATACCGTGAGACTCTTCATGTACATTCAGATACATTAAAATTGACCTCCTTTCCTAATAATTATATCGAATTTCATCTATCATGATTGCTTTAAATAATTAATAATCATCTTCTAAGACAATTAAATTAGTCTTGTAACATGTAGAAAAATCCTTTGTGATTGATTTACGGACAATGTGTTACAGTGGGATTGTGGTGCTAATGTATTATAAAGATTCTAAAAGGTAAATAAATACCATCTCCAATAAATTCTTAGGATTTAAACCTACTCAAATATATTTAATAAATACAATTCCTCAAAATAAGTAAAATTGAAACAATATTATTATTGAAAAACATTGTTCAAGCTCTAAGCTTTGTAATGATTTATATCTCATCAATTAATTTATGTTTGAAGGAAAATTCAATATGGAGAAAATCATCTTCATATGTTTGGTTGTTTGTTGCTCAATCAAGCGATAACAGCTGAACGGATTTCATTATTTCGGATTTCGAAATTTGACACGCACGTACATAGACTAATTTTTATCCTGATAAAAATCAGAGTTTCTGTGGGATATGTGAAAAAATATGTTTACTATAGTAAACGCCTAAAATATCTTTTTTAGCAACAGTTTGTTGAAAATTATATATTTTTTAAATAAATCTAACGACTATACGTGGTCAATTGCACCCCAAGGGAAATCGGGGTGCGTCGACTAGCATATTTTTCATTTAATTAGCCTTGGGGATTTTAGATACTTTAGTATTAGTAAGTTTATCATATTTAACTACACATTAATTATAGCGACATTAATAAACTAACTAAACTAAACTGCTAGTCTTAAGAGTGGGTCGCGTCAGTAGTTCAATGACTGGGATTTGAACCCGCGTCATATCACAAATTCGACGCTTAAACCTCTGACGCTTCAAAATTAAATAAAACATAATTGAAACGAAATTTTAAGATGAATTACTAGTCACAATTATTACATAATATTTTTCTTTATATCATCCGGCTATAAAAACAAAACCAAAGTAAAAAAAAACTTTTTCGATAGTCAAATGTTTCTAAAAAGTGTTGTTGCTGTGTACAGTTATATGCAGTGACTTTTCGAAATGAGTGTCATACTAACTTACGCTGTTCTTTATTACATTACGCATATAACCGCTGACCATATAAACTACATAGGGCATAGTCAACAGTTCCAATAAAAGAAACTTTGTAAAAAGATTGCATCATATACAAGAATGTTGGATGTTAAAGCGTCGATTCCACTGACATTCCAATTAAGCAAACATTCTCGCTCGTAATCGCACCAAATAGTCTTTTTAATCGCATTCCTAGCTGTGGCTAGATAGCTTTCGAATCGGGCGCAGGCGCAGGCGTGAAATCCGACACAATAGAGTTCGTGAGCCGCGCGTTCTCGCCCGACCGTCCAAATGTTTACTGCAGATAAATCTAATTCCGATAACTGTCTATTAATTGCATCTGGATGATTTAATATTAGATAACGCCATTATTAAAAGTATTAAACTCGCTAATTTTCTGTAGGTATTTTTAAAATCAAATACACAAGTTCTTCATATTTCCATTCTCTGAAGTATATTCAAGTCATTCACACAGATTCCCTCACTAATTCGATTTCATTCATTCATTCTTATTCTCACTCATAAGAAATTTTAAAAAATCCATATGACTCTTAATTTAGATATGTTTTTGTATAAATCTTCCCTGTCAATAATGAACAAACAAAATAAAAATTACGCACTTTCATACATTCATTCTGTATATATAGTGTTCGTTTTATTTTACTTGACACATCGTCATCGATCATCGTTTCGATCATCGAAATGATTGCTATGCGTTATTATTGTTTTTGTCATCTTCATGGCCAGCCTCACGACATCACACTACTAACACAGTCAGATGGTCACAGTTTGAGCTCCGTTTGACAAATGACAAAAACGTATTGCGACTGAGGTTATATACTGTCTCGTTATATATTGTTACGTGGGTATAATTGAAATTAATTAAAAGGAACAAAAGTTGTTGCTAACTTCAGCTATTGGGATCAAGAAAAGAAAAACGGATTGTAGGTTATACATTTCAGCGATTCATTTTTAATTATATAGATAACATTTTCGGCAATAGTTCCGAAGTCAATATGAGTTCCATATTAGAATACCTTTCATAAATACTTTAATGTAAAAACGTCATATTTCAGTCTGATAATCTGACTGGCCAAAAAATAGTGCGCATCCAGCGTCATTTATAATTTACCAATCAGAAACGAACTAATGTTGCTAGCAAGGAAAATATTAAATTGTTACACACTTACCATATAATAAAATAGAAATCATAAATTTGACTAATCTAACACTATGAATAGATATTTTTTATCTACTAAATAGATGTAACTTTTAAAGAGCTTCCCTGTAGTATTCAATTACATTTTCCTAGTTGAGTATTTGATGACCACCTCAACGGAAGTTTCTGTCAAAACAAAGGGCTAAGCTATTAAAATATGTCCGGTTAGGGAAAATAACCATGATCAATATCATATATCAATGCAGGAAGTATTAAATATTCTAATATACCCTTAGTTCATATATGAGTAGATACAAGTACTGTAAATAAAAATAAAAAGGGAATTTCCCTATTGAGCAGCCTCGTAAGATTTGTAGACCATCTATTTTTAATTCGACTCTTTTTTTTATTCATTATGACGTACCCTGACAACTTAACGGCTACTTTTCCGTTCTAACGCCTCCGTTCCCCGCACTTATGTATCTTGCAAGTGTAGACTAAGCCACCCTGTGTATATTATTGATATATAATTTTATTATTATAATTCCAAAAAAATGTATTAAATTATTAATCTAAAATCTACCTTTTAAAAAATTATGAAGATGTAACGCTATTGCAGTTTATTAAACTAATTGAGCAATTCCTTAACGAAATGATTTTCCAAAAATATATCTTAGGATTGCATAAGCCGTAGTAACTGTTGGCAATAAATTTAGGAACGACAGTCAACAATGGGCAGCACTCAGCGTTCAGCGACTCACGCGTCTAAGGCACGATCCCTCGTGCAACAGTCGCTCGTAACTTAACCGGACAATATTGTCCATTAGTCTAACTGACGATTTGTATATAAGTAATGTAAAATAAACGTTATGTATAAACTAATGATCTTCTATAGTAAGATTTCTTATCACTTCCTCTTATTTAATCTCTCTACTGACGGACCGCCCTCACTTTTAACTTAATATCGCTTGTCTAAAATAATTTTAACTACTTTGTTCTTATTAGCACGAGTGCTAAAATTTTACTTTAATGTTATTTACTAAAATATAAGGGTGGTGTTACCGTGTTACCAAATAAATATCAAAGATAATATAATATAAATGGTTACCAAACTATAAAGAGCCTCAGAATCTATACCATATCTCTATGCCTCTGAATGATCTATTTAAATAAAATCTATTTAAATATGTAATAATAAATGAAAATAAAAGTATACACATAAAATATAGGTAAATCCCAAAAAGAATCGCAATTAGAAAGAAAGTTGGTTGTAAAAAAATAATTGATTTCTTTTTATTCAACTGTTTTAATGTGAATAAGATTAATTTTAAGGGATTTAAGTAACACTGAAACTTTTATCTGTGTTCATAATATTTTTTATCTATGATCGATTGTTTTGATTTTGTTTAGTTTCAAATTTGATTGATGAATCGGTAAAAAACAATAAGTGATAAGTAATATTCATGAGCCTATATTTTGTTAAAAATTCTGCCAAATTAATTAAATTAACATAACTGCGTTTTATCAGCTATCGCCAAAACCTGTAGATCCAAAACGATGTCTAACTTGTTACCGGTAGTCAATATTCAGTGTGATTGGAATGATGCTTTAAGGTAAAAATATTACTACTTCCTATGATAGATTTAACAGTGAAGCAAAGCGGACGAATAAAGGTTAATCCTCCGCTAAATAGTTATCTCGCTTAAACTCAACACCGAATGGCAGCTAAACTGATATACTGAAAATTTTTGACTCACGACCTCACTCGGCACTTCTTTAGAGTATCTATTGGACTCCCCCTAGATTATTAATTTTTTTTTCTCGATAACATCCACTAACCTAGGTGTAGTTTTGTCAGAAAACCCAAAAGTTTCGAGATATAATTTTTTGAATATTTGTAAAGAATTTACTTTTATAGGAATTAATCTTAGTGCTAATCGTCTTTCTGATCGATTCTTGTGGGGCTTGAGGGAGCGAGCAATAGTCTAAAAAAACTAGCATAATATTAAAAAGAAAAAAACCCCTAATAAATGGTTGTAAAAAACCTTAACTCTAAACCATTCTCAGAACAAACTATATCTAACTACCTCTTAATCTTAGCTGAATCCAGTGCGACATACTGGTGGTCAAGACATATACAGCTGTAATTCAGCATTTAGTTTAAAAGAGATAACTATTTAGTGGAAAATTTATTTATACTTATTCATCCGCTTAGCAGATAATTAGACACTTCCTAGATTTAAAGGATCTGGAGGAGTATTCATTATGCCTGTGAAATGTCTCTACTATAAAATCGTTTTGTAGAATAGAGCCCAAATGCCTTTAAAAACCATGGGGGATAGGAATTGAAAAAAGATTTTTTTTATTGTGATGCGATTTTTTATTTACATCTACTCTTTATTTTTCATTCTACAGTAGTCAGGAATACTTTACACATTTTTTAAACATACTTAAGTAAATGTTCTATAATTAATTATTGGTGTGATTAGGTCCACTTCTGAATATAATCACACAATCAAGTTACAAGTTGAAAAATGTGTCTAATGTACATTATATTAATAATATTTTGTTTTAAATTATATATAGGTTACCCAATGAAGAGGTTTGGATATCAGCTAAATACTTAAATGCAAATAGTATTCATGAAAAAGTTATAACATCCATAAATAAGACTGATGGGAAAATAAAATTAAATTTATCTGAAAACTATCAATTTATTTCCCTTTCAAATTTGAGTTTGGTGCTTAAACATGTGGAATCTGGCTTAAAAGTAGCTTTTGTTGCTCCTACAAAGGCACATAATGTTCATAAAAAGGCAATATTGTCAGTTTCAACAGCTGAAAATGCATTAGTAGTTTCTTCTTGTGAAGGAGATAAACTTCTCATTTGGGATAGTAGAACCAGTAAGTCTGTCTATGTTATAATTATAGAAATGTTTATTAGATTTAATTTTCTACTTTTTTTACTAAAAGTAAATTTTAATCTTTTTATTCCATTCTATATTTTATTTATTTTCTAGGTATTTGTAAAGGTTTAAAGAAGTTTATATGTAATAAATCTGGCATTACACTTTATTAATTTCTGCATTATTTTCTATGTAGATGAGGAACTGTTGGACTTAAAAGGTCATGGGGGTCCAGTTTACAAATGCAGGTTCTTCCCTTCTGGCATTGTTGTAATTTCTGCTGGGGCAGATGGTTCTTGTAGGATTTGGTCTGCAGAGTCTGGAATTAATCCAGTTACATTGAAAGGTCATACAATGTCTATTGCTGATGTGTGTATAGTTGATAAAGGAAGAAATGTAATATCAGTCAGCAAGTAAGCAATAGAAACATCTGTTTTAAGAATTAAAAAAATTAAACTTTTAAGTAAATAAATGTTCCTTGAGAGACAATAGAGCATCTAACGATTTAAGTGTGATTTTAGGGATGGAACAGCAAAGTTATGGGATGTTGGTGAATCTAAGTGTTTAGATAATATTATTGAAGCCCAAGGACCTATTAATTGTTGTGCTCTAGCTCTTACTTCTAATGAAGTGGAAGTTGAAAATGACAGGGAGGTAAGTTATATTAGTTAATTCAAATTTATTACATATTTATAATATAAAGTTGATCATTGTAATTGAATGAGAATATGAATAATTTTCAGGTAGCAACTGGTAATAAAGTTGTAATAGTTGGGTGCGAAAGTGGTTTAATAATATGTGCACATGTGGCGAAGAGAGAAGAAATATTTAAAACACAATTAGATTCTGCCTGTAATGTCATCACTATCATTGATCAAACTATTATTGCAGGATGCAGTGATGGAAAGGTACATGAAAAAATTTTATATATATAAAATACTATGAAAAATATTTATGTTGTGGAAGAATGCATGACATTTATTTTGCAGATTATTCTTCTTAATCTACAAGATGGTACAATATTAAAAGAAATCCAAGAATCAGCAAGTCCAGTTCTTAGTATAGCAAGTTTAACTAATAAATTATTTATTACTGGAAGGCAAGATGGCACCTGCACGGTATCATCATTATCAGGAGACTACTCTCATATTAGAGTACAACTTACCGGATCAGACTGTGATGGAATTAGAGACATAGCTTTCAATGGTAAATGGATTCTGACTGCATGCCGTGATACATATGTAAGGAAGTATGATTTTAATCAAATCAGTGTACATTTTAAGTGAAACAGAGTATAATTATAAGGTTTGTGAACATTTCATCCAAAAGGAATCTATAAGATTGAATAAAAAAAATTAGTATCTAATATTATACATTAAAATTTTAAATAATGAAGTGTGACTTGATTTTGAAGCGGACAGTAAAAATAGTAGCTATGGTATTTATGTAGAATAAGTGATAATGTGATAGCTTGTAGTATAAAATATTACATGAGAAATAAAAGTGCAAAAAAAATTCATGGAGCTACGCTTTTTTACTTTTTGGTCTAGCAAAATTTTAAAATTAAATGTCACATATATTACTTATTAAGGTTTTCAGACAAGATCTCCATTAACATTTTTCCTGACTTTCCAAATAAATTGATTAGGTATCCTGACATAAAAGAATTTAAGTTCAAGAAACACAAATCATCACAAAAAAATTATTTACTAGCTAAATAAATCTTAGTCATTCTAAAGTGATTTTCTTAAGTTTATTTGGAAATTAATTTTTATGAATATGTAAAGGTTTTAAGGCAAGTTGAGTAAAGTAGTATGCCAGTAGTATAGTACAATGAGATTTATTTTTCCAATTTAAATTCTACCCTTGTAGTGTATGTCTTTGGAATATATGACGCAAATCTGTGCTATAAGGTCACATATTGAATATATTATTTGTTACAACATTAAATACAATAGTAGTCATATAGATAGATATAAATATTTTATGAAATTTAACTTGGTAATTTTGTGACAATATAAAGTATAAGTTCCGAATTCTTACCTCAGTATTTATGTAATGGTTTCTATAGCTCTGCAATCCTATTTGAATTTGTTTACTTATTTTAAACCATATATTCGAGTCTAAGTCTATATTTTCCTTCAGTTTTATCCATTTTTGTGTATTGGCTCTTATATTCTTAGTAGTTTGGACTTCTAGTATAAGAAGAAAATATATTTTTTGATCTTTAGTAGATATCAATATTCAATGCATATAAATAAAAGTAGTTGACCCGTCCCGGATTCGTATGGGTGCAATTTGCCATGTATAATACTTAGACCTATCAAAAAACATTTAATTTTTGACATATTGTAGCTAAATAAAAATATTTTGGTGCTTACGACGGTAAACATATTTATCGTTATCACACGGAAATTCTGAGTTTTTTTGGGATTAAAAGTAGGATGTATGTTAATCCATGTTATAAAGTATCTCTGTGGTAGTTTATAACCTGGACGATACAGGCTACTTTCTATCTCGGAAAAAAATCACAGTTCCCGCGGGATAATGATAAAATAGGATTACTGTCGTAAGCACCTAAATATTTTTATTTAGCTACTATATATAGAGAATTACATCTTTTCTTAATAGATCTAAGTAATAAACGTGGTAAACTGCACCCGAGCGAAGCCGGGATGGCTGGCTGGCGGGATGTCAACTCGTATTAAAATAAAGACTTTGTACTAAGTGCATTTGGATATTTACACAGTACATATATCAAATTTTTCTCTGTCTGTCTGTTCCGGCTTATCTCTGAAGTGGCTGGACCTATTCGAGCGGACCTTTCACTGGCAGATTGCTGAAGTTATAGAGAGTAACTTAGGTTACTTTTATATTAGAAAACAAATATGTAAGCGAAGCAGGGGCGGGTCGGCTTTGTTGTGTATAAAAATTGAGTTTTATTTTACCTTTGTAATTTAAATATATTAAATAGGTGCTTGTGTTTTGCAACCACTCTTTCCATATTTCTAAGTTTTGTACAACAATATCTAACCCTATGCACCATCGACGAAATTGTAACTGTTCTATATGATCACCTTTAATTTAAAATTCCAAATTATATAAATTTTTACTTGAACAATAAAAGTCATATTATAAATCGGTAACCTTTGTTGGAGTAAGGGTGTCGTAATTCCAACTGACATTTTTTTAAGAATTCGTAGCTAGTAGATACATTGACGGTAGTTTTTAATTCTAAAACCAAATTATACATATTATTTAGTGTACAATCAAGTAAAAAAAATAATATTTTAAAAGTATTCACTTACGAATATTAGTTCTGAAAGCATCTTCATCAGTTGGTAGAACTTCATCTCGTATAGATTCTTTACATATTTTTTTATTAATATGAATTGTGGGCAGATGTGTTATTGTCTTTTGTGCTATCTTTTCATCCTTCAATGTGTGCATTATATTATTACGAAAGTGTATACCGTTTGATATAAGTTGATTTAGATATCGATTCTCACCTATTTCTTCATCATCTTTTAAAATCTTCTCGTACCCTTCTTGTGCATTTACTTCATTGCTGTCATTTGTCGTCAATTGTTCTTCTGTTTTTGCCACATTAGTTTCATGTAAACCGTAATCTTGTGGTGAAGTTATATGTCCTTCTTCATTTTCTATAATATTACCTAAAGATTGAATAGATTTGCTAATGCTTACAGTTGCTTTTAAAATGGGGAGTTGTAAGTCTTCGGGCCATGATTCATCGGCATCACCTATAAATAATTATTGTATAATAACGTTGTCACAATTTAGTGATTAGTAATTTAGTACAACATTATAAGGAATGTCCAATGGCTATATATTATGTTAATAACTCACTCAGTAAATGATCATTTGGTGGAGCGAAGTAAATTTCTGATTTTATATTTTCATCTATTAAAACATTCGAACTTCTTCTCCATGTATCTTTATCTTGCATTTTTATATTGGTTTCTTGCGTAGGAACAAATTTGCTGTAAATAAAAATCATAAATGAAACCAACATCTTTATTTAATAAATACACTATATACTAATACACTATGAAATATACCTATCGTAATTTAGTTGTTTTTCCCTGTAACTACCTGTAATTAATGTTTTAAAAGTATTATATTTCTAAATTATACGCATCATTAGTTTGAATTATAAAAACCGAAATAAAATAATTCTATATTTTATTACCGATATTTATATCAGAAAATTTTACTTTTTTATTGCTATCGTCAGAGGAGTCTTCAAACTGCATTGATTTCAAATTTTCCCTTGAAATGGCATCTGCTTCATTCACATACTTAATGTCGTTAACATTTTGAACATGTCTACTTATGCCATCATTATCCGACAGAAATTTATGATCTATCGATATATTACTTTGGCTTGTATTTTCTGTGTTATTATTACTACTAACATCAATTTCTGTATTGATTGAACTATTAACGGTTACTTTATTTTTCAAGTCCGAAGCACGTATGTTCTCTTTTAGAATACCATTAGTATCGTGTCCAACGCTCATTGAAGTGTGTATATCATTTATCTTATCTGTGTCATCCTTTTCAAAATTATTTGATTTATTATTCTTAATATCAACAGTAATGTCTTCGTTAGAATTTGCGATGTATACTTGCTTATCATGCTCTGTAACTTGCTTTTCGATACCATTATTATTTTCACCACCGTTTAATTCGTCTAACTCATTCATTGCTCGCTGTTGTTTTGTATTCGGTATGTCCATGTCTTTAGTATATAACTCCTGCATCGTATGTTTCTGTAAAATGGAATCTTGAGATTTTATATTATTAATATTAGGTAAGGGATCTTCTTCAACACCTATAAACGGTATTTCTTCATTGATCTCTGGTATTTGGTTCGTTCGCATTAATATTATTCAAATTTGTATCCTTATCTTTAAAATTTTGAGTTATCATTGTAAACATTTCCGATGTTCCTATATTTTGAGCTAATTCATTGGAATTATTTTCAGTTTTTGCATTGCTTGTAATACATGTGTTATTAAGAACTTCGTCGATCATTTTTTGACTATCATCAAATATTTCACTTTTGTTTTCAATATTATGAGCTAATTTTCGTTCCTTAATATAATCAATATCATTCAATATATCCAACAACATTGAAACAAAGATATTAGCTTCTTTCTCTGTATCATATTGTGTAGCTATCGTCCCTTTAATTATTTTTGTTGGCTCCTGCAACACTAAACTTGACTCGATCCCAGACGATCTTGGAGTAAGTTGTGAAATTAACTCAATTGTACTGTTGCTTTCAACAGTTTCTGGCATGCAGATTGTCTGTAATTTTAGTAAAAATTAACAATTCAATATGTCTTGTTTTCATGTTGTAGCTTAAAGCACATATTTACCGTCACTTTATGAACTAAGCCATCGAGCAAATCCCACACTGGTTCTTCTCGCTGCCTTAAGTCTAGTAAAGTTTAATTATTTAATATAATTTTATTTTTTGGCTAAGATTTAATATTTATAATATTAAAAGGTACCTTCAAAGTCTTCTAAAATAAGCTTACTTTCTGACTCCTCCAGTATGTCAGCAATCCAAACTGTTACCTATAAAAATGGTTATAATTTTTTTACAACATTGAGGATTAAAAAATTGTTTGCTTACCTTGTTTGCTATTTCATTCTGAATTCTAGCATTTTTGAATTTCCTTGGATCATTAATTATAGTAGATATATCTTCGTTTATGACTTGAGATATTTTTTTAAATCTGTAACACGTTAGATTACTTCAGCATATCTACGTATATTATTCAAAATATTTCTCAATAATTCAAATATTTAATGATATTACTGCTGATTTAATGATATATTTAGTGGACGGAGTAATTTTTGTGTTACTTTGTACGCAAGTATAGCACTAAGTATTTTAATTCTGTGCATTTCTTTTGTTTTAATTTTTACGGTGGTTGGTCTGAAAAAAAAATTAAATTAAAATATTGATTTTTGTAAACTTTTTATTTTTTAATATAATTGAAATTAACCGTGATTTAGAGGTTTTTCGATTTTTAAAGTAATTAGCGGCATCTTTTAATTGTACAATAGGCTTTTCATCCATTACAATCTGTCGTAATCTTTCTACCTAAAAACCGTATACAAAATGTATAAGTTATTCATCGCTAATTAGAGTGCATATTATTAATATTAAACTTATTGGTTGCTTCTTATGTTCATTTTTTACCATATAACTAGGAAGTACATCTTGATTGTCTCTCCAGGTTTGCAGACAGTGTCTTTTTGTAGGAAAAGACAATTCGAGTATTCTTATAGGGCATTTTATTTTATTGTGTTTTCTTGAAGTGTTTTTAGGGTTCTTTTGTCCTTTAATTTTTTTCCTCGTGTTAGGATATATAAAATTAAAACGACTGGATAATATGTTAGAACATCTGTAAGTATTGATAATATGTTAAATAATTTGAGCACACACCTTTGACATTTTTACGTTATTTCTATTTTAAACAATTAGATATCACTTGCTTTTACTGTGAAGGAAAATATCGAGAGAAACCTGCACTCCTGAGAGTTCCATAAAGTTCTCAAGGGTGAGCGAAGCGAAACTGCACTGAGCCAGCGTAGTGAACTATGGCCTAACCCGGCTGAGCATAATGATAATCGGAGATTAAACATTTTATCCGATTACATTGCCAGAATTATTTACCTATTAAAATACTTTTTCTTATAAGTGGAGGAACTACATGGTTGCTCAAAGTCGATGTCCAATACATCATAGTCTTGAGAAATAGGACCCACTAACTTCTCTTCTCTTAGTTTTGTACCTCTTTCAACCTCTTTATGGACAGGATTAATCCAGTAATCTGAAATTTTCTAGTCTGATAATCGGACGAAATTTCCGTTAAGTAGGTATATATATAATTTGTTTAAATAGATTATTCAGTGGCATATTTATGCATGTAAGACAAACCAATAAAATTTTATTTCATTTTTTGAACTATCTAATTTTTTGAAAATACTCATTAAGTTCTACCTGAAAGGTTATAACTAATCATTTTAATTTTTATACACAAGATACGTTTTGGGTTAGGTAGAAGATACGTTTTAGGTCAGGTGTAACGTTTAAATATTTAACGAACTTTAATAGCACTACAATTTTATTTTGTTATAATATTAACGAAAAAAACCTACATTTGTAAAATTTTCTTATTTTTGTGAAAAATCTATTAGGCTTTGGATCATCGATGTATTAAACACGCCTAATCTTTTATACACTTACATAATTAACATGAAATCGATCGCATTGCCATGCAATATTAGATAAGTTTAAGAATCGAACCCACGTCAGTTAGAAATGCTTATAAAAATTATAGATAAAAATTTGATGTGAGAAAAAGATAGAATTGTAAATCCGTTTTTCCAGTCAGGGATCAATAGTGTGCCGGACCTGTTCTCTGTCTGTTCCTCATTAGAGTTCTCTTCAACCAACCAGCAAGCTATAAATTACCCTTCTCCAAGAATTTTTCTTACAACAGCGCGCCTCAAGCTGCCCTGCGGATGACTGCAGAAAAAAGAGAAGTTGAGAATTTTAGAAGTACTTTTCATAATTATTATCTCGACATTGGTACTTTACAGAATTACAGATGAAAACAATGAGAAGTAAATAAAGAGTATAGACTACAAATGAAGGTATCGATAAGTAAATAAAGGCGCCTGGGTATTAAAATATTTCGTATTGAATTTTCATAAAAACACATACTACCTATAACTACCATAATAATGTTAATTGGGCTAGTAAGAATACCATAACACACTAGATGGGCTAAGTTCATCTCAAACTGTTTTTTTTAATCAACAAGTAAATTTAATTAATTTAAAATTATAGTATGTTCCTAAATATTAGTTTACGAAAGAGGTTTTATTTTAAACTCCAAATCAGTGGATCATTAAAAGTATCGGTATTATTTGGGACTGTGAATCGATTTTGTTGACATCCCTATAAATATACTTGATAGACTGACAGCCGTCATATTGACAAGCTGACAGCTGTTATCTTCATCTGATCACTTCAACAAAATAAACATTCATATCATAGCTATTATTCGTACAGCGTGCTACTCATCTTTTGTGTTGACGGCACTCGCTCGTATTATAAGTCTTTAAATACGTAGTTTTTCTTAATATTAACATAAAATATACTTTACATACTATTCATAAGTTACGTTTTTCATAATAATATAGGTGGTCTCAAAATTTGACTCAATTTATTTAAGTGTAATAATAAAACCATTGTTTAAAAAAGTTGTCTGAGTGTAAACAAAGAGGTTTATAAAGAATATGTGGTCACATTTAGAACGTGGCAGTTCACCTGTAGATTGGTGCGAATCTAACTACTCGATTTCGCCTGTGATAGCCGAATTTGTGAATACGGTAAGTATTTAAATGTGGAATTATTTACAAACGAATGTGTAACTCTACTGCAATTTAAATCTCCGTGAGTATTTCTTCAGTCTACTGAAACCTAATGATTCTGTATTTAATTTGAAGAAATCTTGCAGTAGTGGTAACAATAATCTTTTCTTCATAAACAAAATTTTACCATCTCTGTAAAGAAAACATATATATTTATTTTAGTTTATATAGTATTCATTTCTAAAGAAACAAATCTAAAATAATTTGTAGGGTTTTTTGAAAAATTTTGTATGGGTTCTAGTATTAAAAAAAAAATAAAAATTATAAAATTAAGTATAACATTGATAATAATTATATAGATACATTATATATGTAGGTTTTATGAATATTAAAAAAAATCCCATAGTATCGCTAGGTGTATTAAGGCCCCTGTATCATTCTTTTTCTTTCAGATCAGCAATATATTATTTTTCCTTTTTCCACCTGTTCTTATTCATTTATTTCAAGAATATTCTAAATTTTTTAATCCAGCCATAAATGTACTATGGATCCTTTTAATGGTTGTTGGAATTAGTTCAGCATATTTTCATGCAACACTAAGTCTAGTTGGTATGTATTCTAAAATAAATTAAAATGTGTCAATATGCTTTATTAGTATATTATTTAATTTTTCACAAAAATATCAATTTTATTTCAGGTCAGCTTCTGGATGAATTGGCAATATTATGGGTATTCATGGCAGCATTTGCAATGTTTTTACCTAAAAGACATTTCCCAAAATTCCTAAGGGGGAATAGGTAACTATAACTTTGTTTTTGTATTACTTAATAACTAGATTGGTAATTTTTTAAGGTTTTGATTGACATTATTAATATAATTTTTTTCAATTTTTCATGCTGTTCATTTAATATAACCATTAAATAAGTATTTTTATTTCGTGGAAACAAATAAAATGATACTAATAATAAAGGGGTCAAGTTTAAAATCTGCATTAATTTATTCGTGTGAGATATTACCTAAAGTCAATTCGGACAATAGCATTTACTGTTTATTTTGTAGAACCTACTTGATGCAGTTTTTTAACATATTGTCCGAATAAGACAAAAAATGATATTCTTTTATGATAGAGGATATTGCTTTGAATACAGAAGGACACATTAAGAGGAATAACATTGTTAGATAAAAGTTATTACGAATAAAACGGCAAGGCCATAAAACGTTAAATAAAATCATAAATATTTTACGGTAATATTTTCTTTTTCAAGTGTCTCCTTAAATAACTAAAATAATTAAAAATTATATATAAAAATAACACGTGAAATATAAAGAAGTTTATGTTTTTTATTATTCCAGTAAAATTTGTGTTTTCTGTTTACGGTTTCATTTGGTGGTTGGTTTTCTTTTTCGTCGATTAAAAAATTTTTGAAGACATTAGACTTTATAAAACAATATTTGTGTCCTGGCCTATACTGCGTTCCTTATCTTTCGATGGATGCTTGCCATTGCTCATCAAAGAAAAGACTTTTTCTACCTAAGCATTTATTGACAGACACGAACGACGAGACGATTTTAATTGTCTAAATATAAAACTAAACCCTAAATGTTACATTTTTATAATGATGTACACATTTTAATTTTGGCAAAATAAATTGCTATTATGTTCCGCCAATTTATTTATACGACTAAAAATCAAACAATAATAAACGAGCGATGAGGTACTCCGTAATTCTC
>JAOPUB010070745.1:0-13873 GCA_027564055.1 Neptis clinioides
GCCCGAAGCCTTTTGGCTCGTCGATTGGGTCAACATACTCTCCAGCATCGCTGTCCCCTCGCTCTGCTCCGCTGTCGCCCGCGCGTCCTCTCGCAGCTCCAGCTCCCGCGCCTACACCGGCTGCGCCCGTGCCCGCGCCCTTCGCATCTAGTAAGAGAGTAACATTTGTTATTTAAAATTGTACTATACATACATACATACATATATACATAACAAGAATTCAAAGGTTATATAAATATCTATATGTCACATCACCCACATAAAATTTTCAGTGTAAAATGAAGTTAGTCACCGGCAGTATTTCAAATTCAAATAGCTTACACGGGAAGTCATAAAAATACTAGTTTGTAATCGAAAAAAATATTGGATAGTTTTTATTTACTAAATAATATAATATTATTTTTCTTAAACTTGTTATGTTAATTTTAAGAATATAAATCATATTCACAAAATTGTCAATGAATTATGTAATTCCATCTCTTTACATAATATAAAAATTACATGACATTAATTGGATCTGGGCTATACTCATATATTCATTCTATAAAAATGAACAGATTTTAAAAAGTCATGATTTTAAAGAGCGCACACCCAAACCAACCCAAGCAGTGTAGCGTAGCGTACGTTGCGTTTCATATATGATAATATGGAATAATAGGCGTGATACTTATCAACTTATCATTTACTTTAGTTCTTTTATTTGTCACTTACCTATAGAAATATGTACTTAATATGAATATCTGTTTGACAATTTAATAAGAATTTGTGTTAAGTTTTGTTAGTGTATTAATAATATTATAATTTAGATAAAATATTTAATATAAAACATTTAAAAGTAGAATTATATCATTTACCAACTGAGAGAAGATAGGATAAAATAAAAATGCATCCATCATGAACTCTTCAATGTTTCATACGCTTGTTATGAGCGTTATATTAATATAAGCTAGGCTTACAAACTAGGCTTGCGCACTAGTTTAACTGTTCTATAATATGTTACACTACACAATACTAATCTAATCGTACATGAATCCCGCCTCCGTATATACAAAACACAATTATAACCTGTAAGCGTTTACATACTAATAAACGATTATATAGAGCAGAGTGGCATAAAAAATTACTTTTTGATAAATTAAATATTACATTACATTCAAATGAGAGGGTTTTATAATAGAACGTAGAACTTATAGGCAATATTTAAAATAGAAAGCAATATTCATAGGCATCGCCAACGAATTTATCATTAAGCTATTATATAAAAACAGTTAATACAAATAAATAACTATACATTACGTGCCATGTTTTGCTTACACTGTCGCTTACTTCATTTAAAGTAACATTTCACTCTTAATTTAGTTCAATATAAATGTACAGAAATACTTGGCACAAATTTGTCAGCATAGTCTAAATATAGATGTCTGGCAAAGAATCAGTCTTCAAATATTTATGCATTCATATATCTAAGGTTACACAATCTTTGCTAGAATACTCTTTTGTTTGGGATAAGCCAAAAACTTTAGTCTGACTTCAGCAACGGTTTCAGTATAGTGTCCAACGAGAACGCACAAGGTAAGTTATTATTAAGCAAATAAAATATAAAGATTATAGTGTTTCAAAACATACTTAATAATTTAGATGAATCTATAGAGTTATCGGTATTTGATTATGAATATTCTAGCAATAGATGTGTCTAAATCTACCTGTATATTATTAAGTAAACCGTATCCGCCAACCCCGTACGCGATACATTTCTATTATCAATAGTATGAAGTGATGTAGTACTGTTCTTTATTTTTGACAGAGATCCCAGTTCCCATTTTTAAAGGTAATGAAATAAATTGAACATAATATTCAATATTTTGCAGCCAAGCTTTTAATAGCTGTCAACGACTATAAACATCATACATAACTTTATTGCTCTTCGTATACATAAAGATCTGTTCTACAGAATCGTATGGTTTTCTTAGCTGGAAATCCAATTTTTTATAAGATCTTTAAAAAAAGCATAATATTCAAGGTATTTTATCGTTATTTAAATTCATTACATAATTTGAATCATTATAACACTTATTCCAATCGCGTATTATAGATACAGTTTTAACGTTTCTCATTTAATATTAACAGAATTATCATTTTTATCTGTTATATATTAATATTCTATAAAAATGGATCGACTTTTACTATGTTTTTATTTGGCATATGAAGAAGCTCTAACACGTTTGCGCTGAAAGGAAAGCAAAAGAGTTATCATTAAAATACCTTAATTCCTGGCACTTTAGAATATTCGTATCAAGTACTATTTAAGTCATGATAATGGAATTTTACCACTTTAAAGCAATTTCCATGATAATTATGAAAGCTTCTCTCTTATATAATATCACCATATTTTGAAGGTAACTAATATGTATTTTCATATATTTTTTCCCTACCACTTACTAACTTTACCAATAACTACATTCTAACAGCGAAAAACGTTAAAAGCATTGTGTGGCCCCCACCTAATATCCCAGAAGATGAACCGCAATCAGAAATAAATTTAAATATTGAAAACGTACATTGCAGCGATTCAACTTCCATGGATCAAAGATCAGTAACAATATCTAAAACGACCGATATAAATCCAACATATACAACTAAATCTACGGGTGAAAATATGTATTCGTCTCATCAAGCAACACAGTTTTCTTCTAATATAGCAGTATCAACATCGCAAGAAACTTCAATAACAGAATCTCTAGTACAAAGCCAAAAGTCACAGATGATCCAAGAGAGATCCAGTTGCACATTGCAATCTTTTTCTCAGCAAGCATCATCTGAAAGTCAAAGGATTTCTATGTTTCAAACAAATAAGGCCTCGGATCAAAAAGAAAACTTTCATACCAATAAAAAAGTTATTGATCAAAGTATTGCCACTCAAGAGAAACAAATATTTAATCAACAAAATGAGCAGGCAAGCAAAGAAATGAAATTACAAGAGACACATATAAAAGCGTCCCTACCCGGCTTTCAAATGGCATCATCGCCCAAAACATTCCCCTCAATTGCTCCCTGCATGAAGTCTTCAAATCCGCAACAAATAAAAGCGAGCGTGCACTCTTCAACTCTACCCAGTAAAACGAATGCTAACCCCAAATTATCGTCTTTCAAACCAATTACGAGCAAACCAACTTCTACAGCTCCTAAAAATCCAACAACAAGCAGGTTGTCAATGCTAGACGCTCTTACAATAGCCCCTGATAGGCCATATAGTCCCTTATCATTCAACATACCTAATCCACTTTGTGGATCAAATGTAATGGGTCAGGATCAGGAAAATAATAATATTCCGCGACCTATAGCGAATCAAACCGATAATTCAATTATAAGTAAACCCGTACAAAGTTCAGATCATTCTCAAATGCAAAACACCGGGATGTTACAAACTAGTTCTGACGTATCAGCTTTCAAGCCAGTTGGAAGACAAGTATTTCCACCCCCGCGGCCGCAAGAACTTTCATCTACTGCTCATAAAGATCCCTCTGTTTCTGTGATGTATGAAAAGACAAGTTCACCTCAAAGTTTCTCTCCAGTAAAATCTCCCCAGCCAACGAAAGTTGAATTACACAAACCTGAAACTATACCCTCTTATCAACAAAATTTGGAATTTTCACCTATTCAAAGAGGACAAACACCTGATTTATACAGTACATCCCCATTAACACAAACTTGTACTTCAACATTTGAAAAAGCGCTTAGACAAAAAGAAACTGCACTGGAGCAAAAGAATGAATATACAATCACAACAATGCCCATGAAATCGTTAACTGTTCAACAGACACAAAATAAATTAAGAACCAATGATATTTCTACGTCATTTCAACCAGTAACAGATGAAACAATGTTAAGAAATTCACCTGTTCTTAGTCGTCCAACAACACCCAGTGTAATAAATAAACCCGCACCAATAATACCACATTATCAAATGAATTTAGTCACTGTGGAACACGCTCCTCCTGAGGGTCGCACGTACATACCACATAGTGATGAATTTAACCAATCGGCTTCCCCTAAGCAGAGAGATCAGTCACCAGCATCTGGAACATTATCAAATTCTTTAAGAGCTCATGCACCTCGAATAAAAGAGACGTCCACGATGATTGGGGCTACTCAGAGTCAATCATCCAGAACAGAGCAGGAAATGGTTCAAGCTGGATTGCAGGGTAGCAATATAACGAAATGGTTGCAAGATCAACCATCAATGGAAAAAGAAGAAATGCAATCAAATATCGAGTATCACACCAAAAATTATTGCAAAGGTGATATGAAAATTAGAGAAGATTCTTTGCAGAACCAAAGCTATGGTCAGAAGCAAATGGAGTCCCAAAATGTTTCTGAATATGGAAATACATCTGTACAGACTACCAGGAAGACATTTGAAGAATACGAAAGAGCACAATCTGCGAAAGTAATAGAAATACATCAAGGCGGTTCACTTCCTTCTGGTTTACATCAACAAACGAAACCTAACATTCAATCATCTAACGTTAACTTGAAACAGGTATATCCTCCTCCCATCGTGGAGTCAACATTACTCCCACAAAACTTATCTTTTAACACTACTAATGAAAACGTTACCACCGCTGGTAAGCAATCAGAGATATATCAACCGGTTCCTATTGTGTCTGGTGCTAACAAAGGTCCAGTGTGTGATCCTACCCCATCGACAGATTCCAGTGTAGGAGTTGCCGCTCGTGGCAAAGCGTTTGGCGTTTCATCGGCTCCGAAACGGGGTCGCGGTGTTTTAAACAAAGCTGCTCAGCCCGGATCTCGAGTACCTCTTTGTGCCTCCTGCAATGGCAACATTAGGTGACGTAATATAAAATAGGATGTCGTTTTGTGTGGTGCATGTAAAAATAACAAGTGTACAATTTGATGAAAATTACCTAGATATTAATTATATTATAATTAAGTAGTTTTTTTTGCCTACTTACCTGTTAATAATTAACATTGTTTTAAAGTGTTTGCTTATTTTCAATGTTTTATTTTCTAACAGTTAACGAAACGCAATCTGTAAGCGGTCAACACAGAACAGACTTCAAGAGTCCTGCGGAAGAACGATTAATAAGAAAAATGGCAAAAATGGCATTAAATGGCTATGAAATAGGAATTCAAAGAAAAATAAAACCCGGAGATCATATCCAATCCATGGCTGACAAAATTCAGGACACCGTAGTAACTAAACATCCTTTAAATACTGATAGTATACCATCTGCTGAAAACAGTCGAGAAAACACGTTAAAGCGACCTATTAACAAGAATGTCGATAGACCTTTAACGTCTTTAGAAAATAATGTTCAAAATACGAGAGATTTTTCTGTCAACTATTCAATGAATTCTAACCATACAAACACCCCTATACCTCCCCCACTACCGACTACTCCTATACCTATATTTCAAGATCACAGTACCCCTATCACAAATATATTAAATAGTATTGCTTCAAAATCGCCAGAGTTTAATCTAAAAGGCAACAACTTCAGTACTAGTGATTTACAAATATCAATCAATGAAAAATCTTTAAACGGTGGATATTCTAGCAGCGATGATTCCTATAAAGATAAATCTGAGTATAACAGTTATCCTAATAGTTTAGGAAAAAAGATGGCAAGTAAAGATGTATTGCACAATGAAACAAAATCCGAAGTGACTAATTATTCTAACACTCTCAGTAAAAGAAAGCTTTTTGAAAGAACCGACGCGTTAAGCGAATCAAATTATAACGAAACCAATAGCAAAATATCTGATAAATCCATCAACAGTATTATTGATAAAGACTGTTTCAATAGGAACAAAGAATTTGATATCCACGATGGTGTAGAGAAAAACAAAAATATAAAATATCAAGACGAAGTTAAAAAAATATCTAATAATTTACATGACAATACTTTTTACACTTATAAGTCGGCTAAAACGAATGTTACTAATAATTTAAATCACAAAGAAAAGAATGAAACTGTTAATGATCTGTCTAAGGAAACACAAAAATCGACTGAAAATGAAGTAAACTCTGAGGTTGTTGTAAGACGCAGGGAAAAGAAAAACACAAGAAATGATGACGGTAGAAGAGATTCGCATATCATAGCAAGACCTTTGAGTACGATGACTTCTGTCGACGTGTCCGAAGGACAATATCCTATTTGCCATAAATGTGACAAAGAAATAACCAGGTAACAAGAACCAGCATTTTTATATAAAAAGTTTATATACGTGATGTAAGTTGAAAGCGAAATTATAAAGCATGTTTTTTGAGCATGTGTGTTGTTTTAAATTAATATAATTAATATTAAAAAAAAATCTGACCATTTTAAGTACAAAATACCCATTTCCTGAGTAAAGATTTATTGAGTATGTAATTTAAGTGCAAGCTTAGTCCGAATACAAATATTACTTAAGCAAAAAATGTTTTTGTCCATGACTCATTTCTATTTAATAAAAATAACAGTAAGTATTAATTAATATATCTTGCACAGGGGTCCATTTATCACTGCATTGGGTCGCATATGGTGCCCAGAACATTTCATCTGTGTCAACGCAACTTGTCGACGTCAGCTCCAAGATATCGGCTTTGTGGAAGAGAATAATCAACTCTACTGTGAATATTGTTTTGAGCAGTACATCGCTCCCGCTTGTGATAAGTGTCATGCAAAGATAAAAGGGGTAAGATCCTAGTAATTGCTTTTTTTACAATTAAATCAAAACGATTTTATAATTTACCTTGACATATATAAATTCCAGGATTGCTTGAACGCCATCGGTAAACACTTCCATCCAGAATGCTTTAGCTGTGTTTATTGCGGCAAGTTATTCGGAAACAATCCGTTCTTCTTAGAAGACGGACTACCATACTGTGAAGCAGGTAGGTTCCTTGAATGGCATGTGTATTTGTAATACCAGGTTCTGCTTCTGACTAATTGATTATAAATATTATCGAATATTTAATTAATGGTACAGATTACAAATAGGTTTTTTCAGAATCAGAAACACATTAGTTCCACTCTTAATTGATGGATAATATATTTATATATCAAAGTTGGCGGTATTGGTATAATTCGGAACCAATTTCAGACTGGAACGAGTTGTTCACAACGAAATGTTTCGCTTGCGGTTTCCCCGTGGAGGCTGGCGACAGGTGGGTGGAGGCGCTCAGCAATAACTACCACAGTCAGTGCTTCAACTGCACGGTGCGTATGAAACGAGCACTAACACGTTTACGATAAATTTCACACATTCTTTTCTTTTATCAAACTTTTGTAAGAGAGTTAATGTTTTATTGACCATAATAAAAATGAACTTACTTAGATACTGTGACTTACTATTGTTTTATATTTATACAAAGACTGTCAAGCTTTATAATCCAAACGATGATAGATATTTACATTCCAGAAAGAAAGTATAAAGGTTAATCCTAAAAACATAAAATAGTCAAAACTAAGAACAAATTAGAGACACAATAGTAACGCAGTCTAAATAGCTCATATTTTACGTCTTTCTCTTATATAAAAATAAAATGTATTTCCAATGTTAAATAATATTTTATAATAAGAACATAAAACTTAAAAACATAATATCGGTCATACTATTCGCATACAAAAAGCTCGTCATACGCCGCTATATTATTGTGTTCCCAAATTAACAATTGTGTGTGTTTCATATGTGTGTCCACAATAATAGCGTAGAATAACTGTGTTTTTTATATTACAATGTTCGTCCAACTTTAACCTCCCAAAAACGGGAGTTCAGTATAAGTAGATGTCGTGTCTAGAGATTTTAGTGGCTTGTATTTTCGCAAGAGTGATTGTACCATATCCGTAGAATTGTTTTGGCTATTTTATGTATTACCTACATAAATTATACATTTTTACATATTTTCACTGAATTGATCTTGTATAATACATTTATATAAATAAATTTAGCGATTGATATTTTATGATAAACATACTGGAAAATATAGTGAAAACCCCAAAAAAACTACAAATAGGTCACTGTTTTTAACCAAAATAAATATATATGAAATATTAAAAAGTTCAGAAATGTAATAATGTATATATATAAATATATGTGTGATATTATAATATTACCTATAATATGATTTCCGGTATAATTAATATGTATATGGATTGAATACTTATTATGTGGGTGTGGATATAAATATATAATTATTAACGTCACGTGGTTATTATTGCAGGTCTGCAAAAAGAATCTCGAAGGACAGAGTTTCTTCGCTAAGGGAGGACGACCTTTCTGTAAGATGCACGCCCGCTAGAACACCTCAGCAAATAATATATAATTCTGACACTGTTTACTCGACAACTATTTTTCGTCCCGTCTCTTCCTCTATGTCTCCGATTCCAACTGATCGCGACGCGCCTATAAGAACTAGGAAATTAGAAACGCCCCTCCACTTCGATGGAGGACTGTTTTCTGATATAAGAAGCACAGACGGAAAACTGCTGAGTAAAGTAACTGTGGATCGAGTTCACAGCTCCTCCCGCCACGATATCACTGATTCCCCACACTTAACTATTCCGTCAAAGACAGATTCGCACTGCGACAAGGACTATGTCGATGACATAATCAAAACTGAGGTCATTACGAACGAAGATGTTATAAAAGTGAAGTTTACACCCATACCACCAGAACTGGACTCGCTACCCCAGTGGCCATCATTGCAGTTACCAAGATCATTTAGTCCAATCAAATATTTGAAAGATGATTTTGAGGACTTGCACAGCTACAAGATGGTTAACTTACTTTACAGAGATAATCTGTTGAATGTTAAGGATTCCGCTGATTCAGTTGCGACTTATGAATGTGCAGATAATTTAGTAAAAGAACACAGTCCGTTGGCGAAACTTATTGTAGAGGAGCATTTAACTAAGATAGATAGTTACTTACAAGAAAGTTTAAATGTATTGAAATCGGATGAGTATAACAACGAACGAGAATCTGAGTATTCAACCAAAAACCTTTATGCAACAAAAGATAACAAATATAAGGATTCGATTGATAGTTACCAAGAAAACCATAAAACAATTAATAATATGGAAAACAAAGTTACTTGTCGTTCGGACGAAGACTCACTAGACATTAGAAATAAATTAAACAGTGTCGAAACAAGACGTGCGGGAATATTAGACACCATATATAACATGCCGATGCATTATCATGCAGGAATATTGTGTTTTTTTCTGATTGTATATAATCTCTTACATCAATATATTAAGCTAAATTGCCATGGTAAAAATCATTCGCTGGATTCGATACAATAAGGATAATATTAATTTTAAAGATATTGTATTATATAAACTAGTCAACAACACGATTACATGAATTTCTATTTTAACTGTGCATTAAAACCTATACCTTTATAACAGCTATAAAGTATATCATATGTAAATAACGGCAGGAACAAAAATTCCTTTTCTACGATTTGGTGCTTTCCTCACAAGTTAATATGCTGGCAAAAATGTAATACTTTACTCCTTTAATTTTTACTTAAGCTTTGTACACAGCTTCCGGAATGTTTTAGTTAATTGCAACTAACATTAACAGTAGTATTTTTTTTATTAATTAGGTCTTAAATCATAATAGGAAGACTTGGTGCACCAACATTTGTTATATTATGAATTTTAACTAAAACTTAAGTAATCAGCTCTTACACAATCAAGAGTATTATTTTGGGTTGAGTTGTAAAAACACCATGCTAAATTAATTTGTTTCACTTATGAAAATAAGAAATGCATATTATCCTAGATTTAAATATTATTAAAAAAAATAATACAATATATTTTGTATTACATTTTATAATACTTACTTTGTCGACACCTTATGAAAATAGGACTACAACAGTAATATTTAAAATGTCAATTTAAATATTGTTATTTAAGTAGAATTAAAAATTTGCAAACTATAATCCATAAGATCAATTAATAAGAGCTTAAATAAAATCTTTTATCTTTTGATGATGTTTTATTCACCCAAACATCTGTTCTGAAGTTCTGGATCTAACCTAGACTCCCTGTTGTTTATGTTATAGAAATTAATATTGAAATATTCGGAATTGAAATGACGCAAAGATTTGGCACTATTTATGAATAGTAATAATAGATTGTTTTTCATAACTGCTCACCTTTTGATATTTGTAGCGAAATTGAAAAATAGACAAGTAAAGTTTTTTGATTTACTAAATTAAGAAATTGAAATATGTTACAGGTAAAAGCCGTTTTTCGTTAGACCTCATTGTCCCTAGTTAAGACTTTTTACTTAATGCCTTTATTATAACTAGAATTTACAACTGATTTATAGATAAAACTAGTTGTTACAACGAGCTGTAGTTAAAACTAAATTGGAATTGAAAATAGAATATATGGTATACATATTAATAAAAACTGTAAGGTATCGATTGTCTGTCCTATCTGTCTGTCTGACTTGTAATATCTTTCATATTTAAGAAATTTTAGTGTGGGGGTCTTTATAACAGCAGGGCCAAAAGATTTGTTTTTTAGGATTTTTGTCTGGCTGTATTTTCGTACTCATCAAGCCAAAACAGCTGTACCCAGTACCGATTTGCATGAAATTTGGCTAAGAAAATAGGATACTTTTTATCCCGGAGATAACTACAGTAAGATAAGGACGAATCTTGAGTTGAGCTGGATATAACATTATTTATTTAATTTTCATAAAATACCATGGTATTCAGTGTTAAAAAAGTCACGTGGGTTGGCTAGTTTTAAATATTTAACTTTATTTATCAAAAAAATCTAAGAGACAGAGAATCAATTAATAATCTAACACTAAAGGAACATATTAGGGAACATAGACTTAAATTATTATTAGTTGCCAAGATGAGAATATTAATTTGTAGGAGGTAAATAAAATTAAAAAAGCTAACAACTTATTGCAAAATAACTGTAATTATAAACAAACTACATTATAAGTTCATTTCTGAAATCCGTTTTAACAAAGTATAATAATCAGAAACAGTTTAACTGACTTGCTTCAGAGAAATGCATTTTGTGTAGTAAGAACTAAATTTAACTGATATTGATTTGAGTATTAATAAACTCTAGTATTAACAAGGGTATCCAGTAAAAACTAGTTTTAACTGTGATATATGCATCTAGAATAATCGGAAAATGTCCAATGGCCATTATAAATTACATAGTTAAAAAATTAAATGTTTAAATTTGTAAACACTTTAGAATTGTTTCATAGATTTGGCTGATTTCTTTTGATTTGTTTGTTGTAATTATGCGGCCAAACTTTGTATTAAAAAAAAATATTCGCAACTTCTGTGAAAATGAGATCAAATTATAACTTTTGGATGAAAATTACAATAGAATATATTATGTTCTTAAGCCTCATTTCACTTCTACTGCTGCTTGTCAAAATAGTAAAAATGTCATGGATAGAACTGCCAATACAAGCACTTATGCATGCTCACATTACACTTTTCCTCAATTTTTTTTTGGAACTTCCCACCTGCTATAATTTAAGTTAGGATTGTTATTTACGGCAGTCATGTTGAATGGCTCGTTAACTATTTTAGAAGTGTTGTCTGAACAGTTAAAATAAAAACAATTTATAAAAAATCAATAATTATCTATATTCACCTTTTTACATATCATTTTATGTATAGACACTAATTAAATATGATTATTCTATAGGGGTCACTGTGACATCATTATCTTCACCAAATAGGAACTTTGCAATTCTAAAAGAAAAAAAAAATCATTATTTATAAAGTGGTCAGTGGATATACCTTGTTAGTTCTTGATTGTTGATTTGATCAATTAATACAATCCATAAATATAGAACCAAATTATAATTAATCCCTGGTGGGACAATGTATTACCTTTACAAATGTCCTGTATTCCTGTCTAAATCCTGTGCTATTTCTTATAAGCTTTTTACAGTTTTCTACTATATTAAAATTGTTTTTCTTATCGTATACAAAGGTCGGCGCGGGCAGTCATTTCGTTGGTCGATTTTCGTATTGATTGATTTACTTCTCTCCCACCAGTGGGATATTCCCACCTTTATCTAGTCCCTTTATATTGTCTTGCAAAGTATTAATTGGTTAGTCTTCTTGGGTCACTATCTCTTAAAATGGTGCTAGTGGAAGTGTAACAATAGTGTGTCGCTGTGTTATGGATATTGGACTTCTCCGACCAAGTTAGACAAATAGTGAAACCGGACAGTGTAGAGTGTTCACATATGTGGCAAGGGAGCGCTACCCTAAACCTGCACACTTGGTCACAAGTCCAAGGCACTGCCTAGGTTCATATACAAAATCCGGTGATCCCTGCCCCTTCATACATAATTGTTTGTTTTTTGAAAACCATACATGTAAACGGTTGAATAAAGACGAATGAGCGAGACAGAGAACGTTTCGTCATTGGGGGGATCATCTCATGGACATCTGCTCGTTTGCCCCTGTAATGCCAAAAATTATGCTCCATAATAATATAGGCAAATGTATACTTTTTTATAAACTAGAATACTTACACATTCTTAAAGAACATAAAGGTATTATTTGCATTCAAAATGTATTCAACAAGCTTTCAAGTTTATTATGCAATATCGTCCTTTTTGAGTGCGTAACACAGTAGCAATACATTTCAAAGTAAAATGACCTCTATAACAAACAGACTATGAGTTATTTTGGTTTATATTTAGAGCAGGTAACACCGGTAGCCGGCGGACAATAAGCGATCCTTCGTTGTGTTAGATTCGTGGGATGATTACACTCTGTATAATGCCGTAGGATATTGAATATAAAGCTAACAAAATCGCTCGAACTAAATTGGTGTTTATTTTTTTAATATTTATTCTTATAGTCTGAATGAAAACGGAACCTTTAAAGTATCCATTTGTTTGTTGTTCATCGTCGGTCAAGACTTATTTTTCTCAGGAAAACGTGGTTCGTAATAACTGTTCATGTTGGTAATACTATTTCATTAATTCAATTTTATATAAAACCCTTTTTTCACAATCAGCAATATATCAACGTTTATATTTTTCTTTGCTAATTTATTAAGTCTCATAGCACAAGTAAAGGAACAAATTAAAAAAAAAGTAAAAAAAATAATTTAATTTAAAATACGCAATTTAAAGTCGTGATTAATACAAAATGGTAAATTTACTTTGAAGTCATTATATGAAGATCACGATGTTTCAACAACAAAGTTAAATTTTGTCCGGAACCTTAGTGTGTGCCTCCAACTCGCACTTGTCAACATTATTGTTTTATAAAGAAAATCGAGTGATTTAAATAGACATTATTCACGGCATTGAGGAACATTTGTTGACATAGATAGGCAGATAGAGATAGCACAGTAGTACGTATAGGTAGTTCAATCCATAACGTCTACTATAAAATAATAAGCGTAAAGTGCGACGTCACGACCACCATCAACATAACCCATAGATTGCCCACTGGTGAGCAGGATCTCCTCCTGGGACCTCCTAAGTAAGAATCAACGTCTTAACGACTGAACTACTACTGCTCTACTACTGGTAGGTACTCTTTTAAGGTTTACCATCTTGGTAAACCTTAAAAGAGTCCTGAGGGTAAAAAATAATTGAAATGAAGTTTTGTGATTTTTGGTAATACTTTCTGGTTTTGGTAATCTTTGGTTATGTTAGGTTAACTTAAAAACGTTACACCCACTTATATTAGTATAAATTGAAATTCAAGATACTAGGATATATATCATAATGATATAAGAGATAGAATAAAAACTTGTCTCTACTTATCATGGTACCTCGTGTACCTTATATAATGAGAAAAGACTTTTTTTATGGTAGGCAGTATTTTTATGTTAGAGCC
>JAOPUB010070847.1:0-13860 GCA_027564055.1 Neptis clinioides
TTGATAATTAAATGTTTTTTTTATTATCTAAGGATTATACGTGGGGAATGGAACCCGGGCGAAGCCGGGGCGGGTCGTAATCACATAAATAAATATGTGATTATTTGATTTCTACGTTTAACTAAATGGCGGAATAATAAATACAAAAAATTATTAACATTTAATATATTTTAACTAAAAGTCGCCATTGTAACAACAGTACCTATGCATAATTTGAAGGCATTATCTACACATTTTTTTTTTCTTTATTCTATAACGGGAAATGCAAAGATATTACTACGTACAGCCTTATCCATTGTAACTTCTTTATCCGTCTTATAATAAAACCAACGTCGTGTCTTTCGTTATATTAAACGAAATCCTTGTAGTTATTATATACTTCACGATATTATCCACAGACTACATAACTAATAACCACAGATAAAAAATAACAGATGACTTAAAGCTGTGTTCAAAAATGTATTAAACTTTTTTTTTAATTTATGAGATGATTGACAAATTAATTTAAGATACATCGTTTCTTAAAGGTACATATTAAATACAGATTATATTGCATAATATCCGGATATACGGATAATATTATAATAACAGGAATAATAGAATTTCGAGGATAAGCTTTGGTCTGGTGCACCTTAATGCGTGTTCTTGCTCAAATTGTTTTTGAAAGACAGTCTGTAGTTTAGGGATTTATTTTGATAGAAATGTCGTTCAAGCTTTACGGATATGAGGAATTGAAAGCTTATTGTAAGTTCTGTGTCAAAAAATAGATATTGGACCAAAAACAACAAAAATATATTACTATTCTATTATATTCTATAAAAATTATACTAAAAATTTATATACTCTCCTATTAAATAATTTTTTTAAATTGCTAAAGTTTCTTTTCTTCAATATTGATGATTTCAAATCTCTCTGCAAATGTCACATTATACGGAAAAAGGTCCGTCTGTGACAGAAATTGACAAAGTTTGAAACGTTTTGACGAGGGACGAAATGTTTCTGACGGGACGTGTTTTATTGAAATTGATGCGACCCTTCAGTTTTCACGAAATTATTGTTTTATTAAACTGCTACAATTTGACATCTTTCATTTTTTACAATTATAGCTAGTAGTAATATACTGTAACTTCTTTTTTTCATTTTCCATAGATTAAACAGGATTGTCTGTATATATACAATAGACAAGCGCTTGGCTGCATCTCACCTGATGGAAAGTGAAGGTGGAGCCGAGGATATAGCGCGCTTCTCTAGCAGGTGCCTATTCACACTTATTTTGAAAATTCCCAAATCGTAGGTGTTCGGAAAGACTGAAGCCGGTAAGGCGTTCCACTCCATCGCTGTAAGTAGCAAAAAAGAAGAGGCAAAATGCTTCGTGCGCACAGGTGGTGTATCTACTACAAAGGGGAGTTAATTTATCTTTTCAACGTCAATACCCGCTGTGTCTAGTTGTAAAATAACCTTCTTTACTTACCAATAATATAAATAGATTGAGGAAAGAAATAACATGATCTCTAAGTAGTACGCTTTTTCACTAAAAGCAAGGGTCATCGTAAAATGGACTGAAACTGCGAGCAATAGCTGAGTAACTAAGTTAGTATTATTTAGGTCACCTACATGAATTTATATGACGTTACTACGGAGATATTTATAAAGTTTAAAAATGACAAATTATCGTAGTACTGTATGACTTGTTTGCGATGTACATAGTATATTATAATGGGCTATATATATCTTTGTGATAGGTTCTCGCAATATTGTTTTTTTTAAATTAAACTATTTTACGGCGCTAGTGTAGCTTTTATTGGAAATATCGAGCCGCATGTTTAGAATATAATGTCAAATTGTACAAAGTCGTACTGAAAAAGTTGAGTATTTTCTCGCTTCGCTGATTTGGTCATCCATAACTTATGTCAAACAAATTTCATGATTTCTGAAAATATCGTATTTTAGTACTGAGATATAGGCATACAATGTACCTCCCTCTTAACATATGACGTAGTTTATGGATGACCTCCTCATATATAACTTTCAAGTATGACTTTGTTCAACAAAATTCTATATATCGGAAATACACGGCGAGTTTTTTCTAGAAGAAATAAATTATAGTATAATACCTGAAGTGGCCGTTTTACGACTTAAAATATATTCTACCTATGTCAAAAATGAGGTATTTCCATATAATCAGTGTATATGTGTCCTAGCGTTACCACCCTGTATATAAACAGAGCTTATTATGATTTCACATCACATTACTGTTTTTAGCGTTTTATTTACTTTAGCTTTAGATATTTTATATTGGCTTATTTGTCTTTAGTCAAATCACATGTTTCTGTCTTTGTTTGGTTACTGTATGACGAGAACTTAGTGTTGCCACCTGTATGAAAATATGTAGTGCGAAAAATATTACATTTTCTTTGCTGTAATTTTTTTAATTAGCCAATGTTGCCGAAAAATAGCTCTAGCTTTTTAAAATGCATTTTTCTGTTATTTTATATGTCTTCCGCTTTTACTCATGATAATAATGAAATAAAGCATTTATTAATTTAATAGAAAACATTAATCGTTAATCTGTTTAAAAAAAAATTAAATACTTAGTATGATTATTTTAAAAATATTAAATAAAATGTATATGTACTAAGGTGGCAATCCTTTTGGAATTTCCTACATTAACCAGGTATAGACAATATAGTGAATTCTAAACAAAATTATATTATTTAGGCTTCAAAAAATCCATCCTGTCGTTTTTATTAAAATATTTTGTGATATAGTACAAATGAAATTATTTACACGCGACAGAGCCTCGGCCTCGGCGAAGCGAAACCTTTGACCAGTATTAAGTGAATCTGAAAAACACCAAATATTATTACATTTGTTTTTTGATAAACAATCTTGCCAACATCGAAAATTACAGACAAGTGTACCAATATTTAGTAAATTAAATGCTGTATGTTTTTTCGGTTACTCTGTTTAGTGTATTTTGTTAAGTTGTGTAAAATATCTAGTTATAATTAAAAATTTACAATCATACGCATGTTTTATTTTCGTTACGCTTTGCCATCCTGTATATACGCTTGATAGCGCTTTTATTGCATTACCCTAAGAACAAGGAGACTTCAGGATGCAACAACGGGCATACTGAGCGAGGTTAGGTAAATGAAGTGATTCTATTGTTTCTTAAGAACAAAACCCTCGCCACGTATTCTAACTCATCTCCGGTTGAAACGAACTAAAATTATGCGTGATTTTTTTATTATCTTCAAAAATTTGACAATATTTAATAGTAGTGCTCAGAAATAGATAATAAATTATATTTATGGTAGGTTGGTAAATTATTTAAAAATTATAAAAGCATTTATTACAAAAAAAATAATAGAGACAAATAAGGCGGATGTAATAACAAAGCAAATATACCATATAATAATGTAATGAATTTCAGCCATTTCAACTAATGACCGAAATTAATAATCAATGGATATCGAAAATAGACTCCAAATATTTTAATATATATTATTCTAAATTTTTACAATTTGAAGTTTTATCCAAAATTTTTACATTAAAAATTCTAAATAGATCCCAAATTCAAATGCAATTCAAACTTAGAATGTATTTGAGTCTGGAATACAAAATCTTTGGTTTATAAATCAAAAATAGATTTCAGGTGTAATTTTTTTTAATTTGTAACACAATTATATTTCTATATCTGTATCAAAACATGCTAGAGTTATAAAATAATTTGGAGTTACAATATAATATCATTCTTTAATGTTCTATTTTTTTGTATTGATTTTTAAAAATGTTTCTATTTAGTTTACTTTGTTCTTCAGGGTAATGCTACAAGAGTGTGACGTAGAGTCGTTAAGTGATACCGTAGGTCAGATAGTTCGATGTTTTCACCGTATTTTAATATTTCATAGACTAGCTTACTATTAATATAATCAAGTTAAGTGTTTCTACACGCTAATAGGCAGTCACTGTCATTACCTATATTTAATCTATTTATTTTTAAAAAAGTACATGATGAGTAAATAATTATACTGGGATTAAGAAATCCTAATGGTGTCCAAATTAGGTTATTATACTGCCTCCAAATAATATTTTTTGACAGCTCTAGTTAGTGATGTTCTATTGAATGACATATTCGATTTATTTATAACCTTCATTAACCATATTTTAAATTCGGTTTAATTTTTTAAAATTTTAATAAATTTGTTTTAATAATAAAATATTTATTATTAAATTTTTTTTTTAGAATATTTTACATAACAATTAAATTATTTTTTAATTATCATTAAACAATGTTATTAACACTTTTGTCTTTGATTTTTTCGATTAGTTTAATATTTTTTTAATCTACATTCTAAATAACTAATAATTATTAGTAATGTATAATTAAAATGCATATGGAATAATTATTTTAAAAAATGGCCACCATATACATATTATATTTTATGTCAGAATGGAGTCGTTTCTAGTTTGTGGTGTGGCAGTGACTGTTGCAGGCCGTCGACGAAATGTAAATATTTATTTAGTACACTAGAATAACAGTTAGCTATTTCGTGACCGTTGTATGTGAACAGCTTATATTTTTATAAACTAGTTACAATTTTATAGAAAAATTGTTTAAATTAACGCGTTTTGAGTCACGTGGGCTATATATGTAACATTTATTTTTCTCGAATAAGGTCGACTCGCGCAACGGATTGCCATCTCTTAAACATTGGATTAACTGAAACAGTATTGCCATTTTTCGGCATTTAACAGATCTTAATTAGGGTTGATTGCTTAATCGTGCGAGTTTCCTAATCAATATATTATTTTAAAACAATAGATTGCAGTGCAGCAAACTCTAAGAAAGTTAACCTTCTGTATAGAATTTCTTATAAGCTATTAATTTATTGTTTAAGAATAAATATGGTAAAAAATATCAAGATTAATAAATTCGAATCTTCTAACTTTTGTAAAGTTAACAATATAAGATGGATTTGAAGGATGAAAAGGAAAATGCTCGAATTGCCATTATTAAAAAACCGACCTTATTCGGGTCTCACTCATTTTAAAACTATCAAACATATTTTAATAAAAACTAGCATGTATCTTCATTTCAGCGCAACTAAATTGAAACATTTTAATTTATTGTATTACATAATAAGTTTATATTTAAATATAAGGTTTATTAGCAAATGGTATATAGTCCACAGTTGCACATACAACGGTTGTTTGTAATAAATTCCAAATACTAGGTGTCACTGTATAACAGGTTTACTTCGTATATAATTATATACTTGTTAATATTAATGATTATAATGATGTTGATTAATTGACGCTTTGGTTGGTTCAGTGGGGTACATGACGATTACTCATAAAACAAAGCTTTCTATTTTATGTTAGTTATTATAGTAAATAAAAATCTACGTCTTCTCCAATCCAATCATATCAAAAGCTCGTCGTTTTTTATTTTTTACTTTGATAAAAATCGATTTTGTAGATCATTGAATCGATTTACGGTATTTATAAATAGCACAGATTCACATAATAATTACAATAGAAAAGGATGTCAAAATTTTTTTATTTAACTAAAAATTTTTTGTGTCTCAAAAAAAGTATTTTTATACATATATTAAATTTTTTTTTAAATAATTTAGAATCTAAAATACTTTTAATTTGGTTTAATATAAAAATTAATGAATATTAAAAATTTAATTAACTATGGTTCATTCTATATTATCTAAAACGTATATATTTAAAAAGATTTACTTTCTAGTTATTTTTTATGGTTTATATATAAAAATGAATGGAAGATTTTGTGTTCGAATTGGCCTAATTAAGTTTAAAGCACTATCTTTTTTGACACCAATTAATTTAATAAAAGGATTTAGTATAGTTAATAAGTTACCCTCGAGCTCTTCCTTTGTCATGTACCCCCAGCTCAGCTCGGTTGGATTTGGTTGTAGATAGAGGGTTTATAGGTACAGAACATTGTTTGAATGATTGAGTTTCGATGGGGTCAAATAAAATTTTAAGAATGTATTCAAGTCTTTTATTTAACAATGATAACAACATAACCATTATAAAAATGATGAACTCCTTCATGTTGAAGGAAGGTCTTTCTGATAACAAAATCGGGGGATAAGCTACAACTCTATCTTCTCCATCTAAAATTTTATTACAATTTAGAAGAAGAAATTATTACGCCTAGTAATTACTGACACATCACGACGGAAGACGAAGTATGGAGAAGATGTGTCCATGACACAGCCACATCCTATTTTTTAGAAGTAGATGCAGTCCTTGAAGGTGAAAGTGATATACACACAATAAAATAATATAAACAATACACACACATTGCATGTATGAGTCGTTACGCTTTACATGGCGATTGTGATCCCATATTGATATCGGACAGTAAATGTTTTAGTTAAGTTTAGCAGTATCATCGTGGATAAGCAAAGTAGCAAGAGATTAAGAACAGAGCGCGATCTAGTTCTAGTTCAGCAGCGGCCAGCGTGCGCAGGCGCTTCTCCGCTACTTCCACAGCCGCCAGCTCGGGAGGTGTTAATGTTTCTAAAACCTGGGGAAAGAAATTAATAAATATTAGTATGAGCTCCAACAAAACAATTTTTTGGAGTGACTATATTTTTTTTAAACATGAAATATTTATAAACTTTGAGTCACATATAATTCATTATAATAGTTTTTATTCTTGCCACTACATGTCATTCGTGTATAAAAAGAAATCTTACTAGCTATCACTAGATGGCACTGTTACCTAAATTAGGTATTAGCACAACACAGAAAATATCTGGTTAATACTCACGTCGTCAATATGTTGCTGCGGTTCGCCGCGCACGCGCATTCCGTGCACTATGGAGCGCACGCGGCGCTGCTTGTCTAGCAGACGCGCGTGGTCGGCGCGCACCTTGCTTCCGGAGCGGCACACGTTGTGCAGCGCTCGGTAGCACATCTCCTGCACTGTGTGACCTACCTGCATACATTCAAATTATTGAAGAATATTAGAGAAATTCAAAAATACACACTCGTTTGTAATCTGTATGATAAATGTATCTGTGATCGTAAATAAAATTTAATATTTTTTTTCATTGTCATATTAGAATATTTCTTTTTAGCTTACCTCGAATAATTTAACATGATAAAGATAGATTGCTTTTGCCGACCCTCCAGCTGAAGCGACCTTCCTCATAGGCTGAAAAAAACATGCATAGTTACTTGAACATAATTACTTATTAAACCCATTTTACCCATTATTAAATATTAGCCGACCTGCACGCGCTTTGCTGAAGCGTGATTATGTTTTCGCGAAACTCAACATTTTCTTCTCTATAGCATCAACAACCTGCCAGTGAAAGTTCCATCAAATCTGTTCATCCGTTTCAGAGTGGGGAACAAACAGTCGTAATGATATTGATATTTATATGATATGATACAGATATTTGTAATGCACATTAACTTAGTAAAAAAATCTGTTAGTTTAACATCACAAATAGACATACCAATTTATTTATGTGTATTGAACAACATAATAATATTATAAGCATAATAACTAGCTATAGATTTATAAAATAAGGTGAGGTACCTGTACGCTTATGAAATTTTCTTCAAGCAACTTGTATGTTAATTCCTTGCACTCCTTGTTCGGCAGCATTACGTTTTTCTGTATGTCCTCTTCTTCCACATACTTTTTAGTACGAATCAGTCTAGAAGAAACATTTTATATTATTAGACATTATTTATCAATAGTTGCCTAATCAAGGGAAGGGATAATATATATAATCATATGAGTAAATTTAGTATAAAACCATCTATTCTCCCTACCACAAAATAATAACAATTAATCTTATTAATATTATAAATGTGTATGTTTGTTATTCAATCACGCAAAAATGTTTAAACGAGTCTCAAAGGAATTTGGCACACAGATACTTCATAACCAGGATTATAATGTATAGGATATTTTTATCCCAAAAAAATTCAAAGTTTCTGCGTGATAATTATGAAACACTTCTACAGTTGTAAGCGCCTGAATAGTTTTTTGATAAATCTAGAGTATTGTAGTCTGGATGGAAGATGATTGGCTCGAGGCATTCATTTTCTCCTAAAATAAAATTTATTGTATCATTTATGTGTATAAATAAAAAAAATATACATTTTAGAGTATAAAGTAAAAAGAAAGAAAAGAGCTATGGGACGTGATACGGTCAGGATATAACTAGACGTAATACGATCTCTAACTATTCTGTGAGGAACCCACCGCAATGCTTCGGATTTGCGACCAAGCGTGTAGGTTTAGGGAGGCGCCCCCTTGTCACATATGTGAACACTCACCTTCACCGTCTAGGTTCTCTGTCCAAACCTAATCTAACGTTGTATTTACGTAACCACGTGGTATCTACATTGTAACTACTTCATTAAGATTTATTCTCCGACATACATATATATGTTAAAATGTGAGCTATATTGTTAAAAAAGCGATCTCATCCAGGCAACCCGTCTCTGATAGAGGAGACAAAAGAATTAACAAATTTTTTAAATTACCTAAATATTCTAGCAGCTTTGGAACCCAATCGCTCAGTGACGGTGTGGTCGAGGACCGCTTCAAGAAGCTGTTCCGTAGCTCGCTTGATGCGGACTATGTATTGACCTCCGCTCGCGTCTCCACTGCGTCGGACGAAGCTCGCACCATTCTCTTCTACAACAGAAAACAATGTCAATACGAAAATAATTCAAACTAATTACATTATCAAAACTGAAAATTTAGCACTTTCTGTATAAAAGGAAAAAAGCATCTTCAGCTTAAATTTTAAAGAATTCATTCTAAAATATTACTTAACGAATTGCATCAAATTTATGATTTACTGATTGTATTTCTAATGAAATAAAAAACTCATCTAAACAACTTCTGAAGCTTCTAACTTTTCTTATTAATTTTATAAAATTATTGATAACCAGAAAACTGATTTTGATTTCCTTAGAAAATATTTTTACAATATGTAAATTTTAAATCCTTTAGATTTACATTTATGCATAATACTTAGATTATATACAACGTTTAGGCAGTGATGGTTAAATTTGGGGAATTGATGTCTTACTCGGAAGGTCCGAGTTCGATCTCACACTTCTGACTGAGTTATGTGTGTTTTAAGAAATAAAATATTACTTGCTATAACGGTGAAGGAAAACATCGTGAGGAAACCTGCACTCCTGAGAGTTCCCTGGAGTTCTCAAAGGTGTGTGAAGTCTGCCAACCACGCACTGGGCCAGTGTGGTAGATCATGGCCTAACCCCTTCCCCATTCTGAGGACCCGGAGGAGGAGACCCGGCGCAGCAGTGGGCTATCAACGGCTTGTGATGATACAACATTTTTTTAGAGTCATGGAACTTGATGCAATGATAGTTAAAACAAAACATTGAAATCTTGTTGATGCGGAAAACACACAGAATGCGTGTTGCCAGCCAGGTAGTACAATGATTGATAAAACATTATCAATGCAGCCTTGGCAACATTGATAATGTTTTATATTTAAATAGTTCTTTTTAAATGGTGGGATAACCCCTATTGATTATTGAAAATTGATTCTTAAATTTATAAAAATAAATTATTATTATTAATTATTAATAATTATGAATATTTTTCGTAATGTATTAAGAAAGTTATTCTATTTTCTTACCTAAAACCTTTAAATATTCATCTACATGAAGATGCAATAGCGGCTTGTCCGGGACCCGCCGGGCGCTCTCCCGTAGATCCACGGCTGCTACTGGAGAGGACTCCGGAGCCCAGGCCGATGACGTGAGGTACATCCGTTCCAGTAGTACCCGCATAAGTTCTCCCGCTTAGTGCCAAAAATAACGATGACATGAAATTTACTTACTTTAAGAGATTTCTATAATTCAAAATTGGAAATTCTTAAAATTTTTCAGGATAGTAATATAAATAGAAAATGTAAAATATTTACTGTCTTCTGTAAAGTGGAAACAAATAAACAGCATACTAACTTGTATTAAGAATATATTACCATTTTCATCAATCCTTCTTGTAATTGCTTTTATCATAATGTCATCTCGGAAGTCCAAGTGGAATCTGTCATAATTCACTTTCCAGTATGTGTCTGAAACAACAATACAAATTCCTTTAAAGATTTACTGAGATGTTACTGTTGTGGAGATGGAAGTTCTAAACAACTTCAACAATCGTTATATAAATACCTAACATTACTTTACGTAACATATTTTTATAATAAGAAGATATTTTAGAAAATTTTTTTTAAAGATTTTTTGATATTAGTGTGAAGATTTTAAAGACTTCCAACTTTGGTGGAGCTTATTAAAGTTGTTGTGCTACGCCTGTGCGTTTCTACCAGAAATAAGTCATTCAGCCTCACACAGAGAGTGTTAAACGGAACAATTATCTTGGTTCGTAACACATCCCTCACTACATATCTTCGTTCTTTTCTGGTCGAAACCCAACTTTTAAAGGTCAGAAAATTTTTCAGTTCAGTACTGGAATTACTAAACTTACTATCTTTAAAATCTGCCAAATTACTAGTCATAGCCTGCATGAGCTCCCTGACGTCCAGATCTGGTACAATAGTAACAACTGGAACTAAAGTGGGTATTTCAGTATCCTTTAATTCTGCAACGGGGGCTTGTTGTATGTATCCCGCTGTTGCCAGGCTGATGAATGTGTCTTTTAACTTCACTAGATTTAAGTTTTTCTCCTATGAATTATATAAACACACTATAAAGTATTATACAAATATATTGTTCAGAATAATTGTGAAAAAAAAATCAAATCAAATTATTGTACCATAAGATCTCAACATTATAATCTTATTTTAAATAGACTTGCACATTTTGCCGTTACAATTAATGTGAAAATACATTTTAAAAAAAATATTAAAATTGTAGGAAATAACACATCAATATAACTTATATTCAAGATAAGTCAAGATTAATAAGAGTAATCATTCTAATTTAAAAAACCCATGCTAACTCACTTAATCAAATAATTAATAAAACAATTATAACAATAAAATAATAATGTAAAACTTCTCAAAATAAAAAAAAATATATTATTGAACTCAAATAATCAAAATTCATACTTGAACAACTTCGTTTAAACAAAATTAAAAAAAATAGTTAGGAAATAAATAAAAAATTTCATCTTGAAATTAATTAAGAAAATACCAGTTATAAAAAGACAATAATAATATATTTATTACCTTATCATCCTTATACTTGTTCATTATTGTAACCAACAGAACAGTGGGAGTAGATGATGATTGTTGCAGCAGCTCCTCTACAATCATCTCTGCTTCACTACCATATTTACTTTTCATTTGCAATAAATATCTTAAAATAAAAAAATATATTATTTAATAATTATTTGGTTTTCTAACAAAGATTTAAATATTTATCAACTGCACATTTATAATCTATACAGTACAGTATATATTCAAAAAATATCATATAAATAAATATTTTATAAAAAGACTCAAATATATTTAGGCCTAGCAGAAATTAGTACAAATAATGTACTTTTAAAATTTTGTTAGTAATAAAACTAGTTATACTTCCTACCTTGGATACCTGATGAGCAACAGTACATTGTCTGGAATCAACTTATAGTCTGCAATAACATCAGCAGCTTCAAAAGTTGCCAAATCAAACTTAAGAAGAGTACGTAAACTTTCTATAACCTGAAAAATAACACAAATTCTGTCTTTACACACATCATAGTGAACTTTAGAATAAAATCCGATCTTATACTGAATTTGGCTGAATTTTTACAAACTTTCATCCACTACTGCTATTTCGATACATTTTAAATTTAAAATATCAGTGGTGGCATACAGAGTTATATTCGTAAGGAGTTAGGTCTGTATATCGTATACCTGAGTTCGCGGTAGTCCTGTAGTCTTAACTATCATGTTTATCGGCTTGCTTCCATACGTAAACAAATCGCAGCCGACTTGCTGCACTATATCACCGAAATATCGTTGCAGGATTTGCGAAACTACCCTTCCTAGTTGATGAGACATTTTGTATTACAACTTTCTTTCACACTCTTTCTATTACCGCTATACCATGATTATAAAATTACTACTACATTATTTTATAAAATGTTCTCGAAACACAATCCACATGCTCGTTTGTTTACCCTTTACCTTTGACAGTTCATAAAGTGTTATCAACTTTCAAAAATACTTCTTCCTATATCTTAAGTCAAAAACCCCCAAGGACCTGAAAACACCCCTAAAAATAGAACAATTTTACATTGTGTTATACAAATTTATTATCTGTCATAATGTATGGATAGAAACCCCAACAAAAAGCAGCAGTCTTGTTTCGAACATGGTCAAGAGCCGAGGGGGGTACCCCCTTGAGATTGTATAATCTGGCGTATGTATACTAATTACAAATAAATATATAATGCAATTATAATAAATAACTGACTAGTAAACGACTACCAATACAGGCATTTAGAACGCTCACAATGCGCAACTGTCGCTGTAAAATGATGGAAAATATGTTTTGCCCAATGGACCAGAAGCTGAGTACGCCCATGTCTCGTTTACTTGTCTTCTCTATCTAGCTGTATTTTAACTACCATACAGACGACTGTATTGTGACTAAGTGCCCCCTTTCTTCCTATCTTGACTACGCAGCCTCTGGCTTGACCTAGCTACACGTTGACTAGGTCTGTATGTCATGTTAAGGTCATGCTTCTCTAAGATAAGTTAAAACAATCATTAATCAGTCGCGCGTTAATAATGGAGATGCTAAGTCGGTTTCTTGTCTGTTTGTTTGTTTATGGACATTATGTGTAAGTATTATTATTAATTAAACAAATACGTGATCTGGTAAAACACTGGTATTTTTTATTCAGCCAAAAAGAAACGGTTTAATAATTTTTGTTAAAATAAAGAAGAAGAAAATAAAGATAGCTTTTTTATAAAATGCCAGTAATTTTTTTTTATAAAAAAATATATCATTATTTTTTTTATTGACAAATATATTGAGGAAAATTTTTTGAATTTTTTTTTGTAGTAGCAACTTTTTTTTATATATAGTAAAAACAGTTTAAAAACAGTAAAGTTAAAAGATACCAAGGATATTTATTAAAATCCAATATAAATGAATAAAAAAAATAATGATATATCTTTTGAAAATAAAAATACTGGCTTTTTTATTATTAATTACTTAATAATACTTAAATTAATATTTGGTTTTCAGTAAAAAAATCATGATACATTTTTTGATAAAAAAAATCACTCTCATTTTTTATACATCTAAAAAAACAGCAATACTTTACTTTCTTCTTTTTAGTTAATTAAATTGAGTTTATAAATAGAAAAAAAAAAACAGAAATAAAAATGAAAAACAATTTCTCAGCGTAGAGAGAAATATATATATAAAATAAATCAAAAGGTTAAACCTTCATTAGTGATAATAACGCAAGGTTATGTTATCTGTATTATATAACTGATTTTCCCGCCTTTCAATGTCAAATGTCCCGCCAATCAAAACATTTATATATAACACAATCTTGAGCTAAAGATATAGTTGTCAGACCAGAGTCTGAGTAATGCTTAGGACTTACCACCCAGGTGCAGGTTTAGGACTACAAATCTAAATTCTGGCGGACGTGACGTCTCCCCATGACGGGACGGGTTAGAATACGCAACACGCAAGAGGCGAGTAATCCAGCACCCCTTGGTGGTAGAGGATCTGTACCCCGACTGGCTTGCGACCACCAGCATGCGAATCCGGCCGCAAAGTGTGCCAGCCGCATGTGCCCTCTTAATCTTTACTAAATTTATAAATGCAAAAGTAACTCTGACT
>JAOPUB010071162.1:0-13837 GCA_027564055.1 Neptis clinioides
AAAATGCAGATATGTATAATACAATATATTATATACGTACATTCCTTGCTCAGGTAACCCCTAAATAAAATAAGGAACAACATATTCAAAATATATGTATTAAGAATATTATGATTGTTATTAAATTAAATATTTGATTAAATGTTTTGAAATATTAAATTGTTATGAAAAATTTTACAGTTGACAGTTTTAGTATTGTGCATTGATTTCATTTTTTCAAACGGAGAGCTTATTTTTGACACAAAATATGTAATAGAATATTCATAGACGGTTAGATAAACCCATTTTCAAACATGCTTAGCATAATTATCATCATCGTCTAAAAATAAATAAATGTATATCGGAGATAAAATCGAACGCGTAGGTAATTAGCGACAGTCGGGTGATCAAAGGCTCTTGTGTTTTGAGTTAAACAAGCTATCAATGTCAAGGTCCGCACACCTTCATGGAGTCTACACGACGGTGGATATATATCTCTCACCAAGACCATGTAAATCTAAAAAAAGAATTTATTCGGGGACAATCATGGAAGCTATAAGTTGAAGATTGCCGATAGGGACTTTAAAATAAGATGCTGGAGAAGTGACATTAGGTGTATTCATCTCTTACCATTTTATTTTAAAGGTGATTGATTCTTGAACCGTTTTTTTCTAATAATCGTAGCGAATTCTAAGGTATGATGAGATATACATAAAAAATTAAAGAATAATTTAATACTTTTAATAAATCTTTCTCCTTAATGATTTATAGTTATACGTAGGTCATTAGATTAAGCCAGATTCAATTTACGAAATAAGTAGTAATTTAGTCCTGTACCATCATCCAATCTACAGTAATAGATGAAAATCCGAAAGCAAGCAGGAAGAGCAACCAACAAATATGAGACCCATTAAAACGAGAGAAATGACAATAGGATCGTGATTGGCTGCAAGTTTCATAATAAATTATTATCGCGAGTGGCTCCATTGTTCAGAATTCGGTGCTGTTGATAATGTTATTAATAATTTCACGAATAAAATAGGTCGGGTTAATTCGGAGCGATGCACATAAAGCTCGTGGAGTGAGCGAACTAATATTTACGTTATACAACAAAGACACGCGTGATGTCATTAAATTCCATATACATGATACATTATTAATACAGGGAAAAATTTCAGCGATTTTAAAAATATAATAGGCAATTTATGAACGGGAAAAATATACCTCGAATAATAAAAGGACAAATTTAATTGACAGACGTCAGCCAGCTGATGAGCGGGGACGACGGACTGCAACTAGTCGTTTTGGTCCAGATATCGGGCGTGCTGGACGTATGTTTTAATAGTTGTGTGGTAATCAATATACGTGTTAATGCAATACGACAACTAAGTTAACTCTTTACCTGATGCGCTAGTTCTGAAAATTATATATGGTGTTCAATATAAATACTGATTACATAATATAATACTGTAAATTATTTGATAATCCGTATTGTTTATAATAAATCTAAAATGAACACCAAAACGAGAGAGTTAGTAGTCACCAGCTTTCTATGAACAATGTTGATTGCCTTGAAGGCGTGACACGTGCAAACTATTGATAATAACTCTACAAACTCACACTGTTTTCGTTTCAATCACTTTAAAATACAATGTGTACATTTTCGACTTACTGCATTTTAAACACACGAATCTCAATTAGTTTTAATTATAGTTGTCATTACTATAATCTTTTAACGAGGTTTATTTAGTCGCAATTATAAAAGAATTTTTAAGAATCTAACGTTGGGTCTGGTTTTCGGTTATTTCTGCAAAGATGTAAAATGAAGGTGTTGTTGAAAACATTTTAAAGAATTAAACTTATGTTTGGGAAGACATAAGAACTACCTTATATACCTATGTCTGCACGTATATTCTGTATCGAATTAATAAATTGGACAAAAATTTAGCTATTCGTTTCTGAATAAGGGGACGTTAAATCCACACAAGTACATTAGCTTACATATTTGAGTAAGGTTGGTTTATCAACTGCCTTGGGTTTCTAATCGGATTTCGACTACCCTTTGGGTATAGTAAATATACTCAACAAAATGTTTAACTAAAATTGCGAATTGTAATTTATTTGTGTCATCAATTATGTGCATGTACATTTTTTTTAAAGACATTGTACTAAGAAAATGAATGTCAGTTGTAATGAGGCCATAATCCACTGCTAATTTTACGACTCAAACAGGTGGTTAAATATAAAATTTTATAGACTGCAGAGTTGTATTTTATAGATAATTTATTTAATCTGAGTAATTTGTCGCTATAATTTACAAAGATTATCTCACGTGTATCATTAGACATTAAAATGCAAACCACCTCTATGAAAAAATTAAAAGAAAGTATAGATACATAAAACATAAACAGTACATATTTACGAAATCAGTAAGTAACCTATACTACAGATTTCCAGGATTGCTAAAGCAAATTGAATCGGTTGCTTAAGTCATTACCATTGATCACGAAGAAACGTAATGGAAATTATCCCATTGAAGTGCAGCAACTGTGTGAAATCTAATTACCGAATAAGAAATAACATTTTACCACCAGTCGAGGGACTACAGAAATTCCTTCTCACGAGCGAAACTTTGTCGCATGCGCATTTTGCTAAGGTCAATGAGACAACTCACACAAACAGACATATGATTTTTTTTTTACAATTAGGTTACAATTGTTAGTATACTCATTAAACGTTCCAATTAAGATAAAAATGAGTATACTTATTTTATGCTTGGACTGGGATGCGAAACTACGACCTTTCGATCATAATTCTATCTTCATAACCTGTAGTCCTTTAATGAACAATGAATAAGAGGGTGAAAATCAAATGCACTTCCTGTACACTATAGATAAATATATGTAAATAAACGATAAAGCCGAGCCTCCAACCAGTCGCCTTGATTGATTAGATGCACCTTTTTTGTGCTTGAGGCTTTTTAGATTTTGTTCGTGGATCCTCTGCCATTCTATTGTTTGGTCGCTTTAACATTGCTGCGGATGACTACAATGGATCGCTGTTTACTGAAAACTGGAAAGTAATAAATAGCTCGTAATCGTAAACAGAGGACAGCCCGTCATAAATTCCCGGACTGAAGAGTAAAAGGGACAGCTTATAGATATTTTAGATTATCACTATGTTTATACTAATACGACATAGTCATGTAATCATTTACTTATTTTGTTGTATTAACACAATTAAAAAAAAATGGTTCGTAATATTTATGCATATAATTAATTGTTGGATTGCAATGTTTTGAAACCTGAGCGTCAGTGGTAACAGTCATGTTTAAAAAAATATAATTTTTTAATACGATAAGATTTTAAATATACATTATCAAGTAAAGAGTATTTATTTAACAAATCCTGAAACGACAGTAAAAAAGCATCAATACCTAAATTAATTATTAATTACTTTTAGATAGCACAATAAACCCAAATTAGAATAATAGAGTGGTATAAATAAATTAATTTACACGGCCGCTGTTCACACCCGCGGGTCATGGCCGCTCATTGTAAAACTCCGCAACAGATAACCATCTCTTTCTTTCGTATATGTGTAACATATTGCTCTTTCGCTCAGTGATTTATAGTCTAGGAGCTTTTACAGCTCTTCTTATAGATGTTTTGTGCCTTCGGGCATCAGAATAAGGATGCTATAAAATAATTATTGGTTTACTACTCAAGAATACATTTACATTACATATAATATTGACCTAATTGACATATTATTTTAATACGGAAATTGAAAATTTGATTACCTAAGTAACAATCTATGATTTGCTATTAACCTAAGGTAAAGCGTTATGCAAGTAGTATTTTTCCTTTATTGACACATAATAGACGAGAGTAGTTAGCAAAAAAACGACAAGCGACGCAATGGTAATTAAAATAGAAATTAGAAAATGATGTACTTTCACGTAATTGATGGTAGTGCTAGCGGATAGGCGAAACTAATTATGCAGAGTGCAACACACTCGGCTGTACTGTAGTCTGTATATTATGTGAACTGAACGCTCGTCTTCAGCAAGTACATGTAGTACGTAACTGGGTAAAGTCGTTAACTTGGGTATCTACCACTTGGGGATTTCGTACGATCCTATAAGCTGGAAAAGTAATAAAAACGTCCTTTAATAAAACATATATAAAGGGTCCCACCATGTTTCCATAGAGGATCTGAACTGGAATATTTTTGATCTTAGGGTATACATTATATTGTTTATTGTTAGAAAAAATTTTTTTAAAACTATTAAGCCCCTATCCTTATCAGTTTCCGAGTTTAAACCTAAAGCTTCACAATCATATAATTTTAATATCGTTATTTTGGATAGAATACCCCTAACGTCTAAAACGCTTCATGTCTAATACGTAAAAATATTTCATGAATTTCGATCAAATATGTTTTTTCCGCCTTAAAGTTGATAGAATACTTTTGATAAAAGTACACAATACGAGTCTAATTAGTAGCTATAGCCGTATAGTCGTTAAAATAATTTTAATATTTATAAGAGTTTCCTATATATTAATCTTGAAGAATTAGGTTTAAACCCCTATATCTCGGAAACTAATAAGGTTAGCGGCTTAATAATTGCAAAAATAAATTTTTCTAACAATAAAAAATATGTATGTTGTGTATATTTATTATAATTATGCGATATTTTATCGTATCAAAGAGTTATTTATATTGCTGTAAATATTGTAAAATGTTCATATCAATAATACAACCACAAAATAAATGATAATTCACTTACCGACTCGACTCCAGCATCATTTTGTGTGGCCTGTAAAGAAATTAACATACTATTAGAACAAATGCTAGTAATTTGAATAATATAGACACGCTACAGAAACACAAAAAGTTAACTATTGTACGCGATAGAAAAAAACTTGATTTATAAGTATTGTAGAAATGTCATTCAGCACAAAAACGTAACAATACAAGGCCACTATCGAAGCGGAATAAAATCAGAAATGTAAATCCGATATTAAACAGAAAACTAAATGGAATCGAATTGGATAGACACGAAAGCAATCATGATAATCTTTAGGTTATGATTCCACTATTGGGTATTAATCGATCTCCCGAAGGATCTGTAGCGTGTTATTTTGCTGCCCCAGGGGATGTTTTAAGCGGACGAGGATATCAATACGCGGTATCAATTATTGAACGATAGTCGCTAAAGCGATTAGTACCCAAATTATGTAGAAATAACATGAATTTCAATAATATACAACAATGTGCTTTTACCTATTTTAAAGCACTGACTCTGTGATACTAAATTAATTACTCAATTTTTAGGAGTTAAACTAAACTAAATTCGAGGACAATAATAATTTTGTTGAATTGAATCTGATTTAATGCTGAATACATAAGAATTATAAATGACGATAAGATGGTACACCTCTAAAAACTTTACCCTGACACCGGAGCATCTTCAGGAGACGTTGACTCTAATGTCGATTGCATATTTTATACCTTCTTTAACCTTCCTTTTTCACTTCCTATTTAAATTGTGGTATTATTTTAAGTACAAAATTTACTTTAAGAAATGATACATTTTAAAAGCAGTAAGAAAAACATCAGAGTATAAACATTTAAATTGTAAATGTGTTTCTTATCTGTTAGCAATTATTGGACTACAATTTCAGTGTTATCGCCGTCAAGGTTGCCGAGGTCATCACTTTACGTTTCTTTCCATGGCCATACTTATCATTTATCACCAGCGTTATCATGTAGAGTTTTTACAACTAGCTGTGATAAACAATCAATATGAATTTGTTTGAATTGGCGTTATCAGTCACGTTATGAAAGCCTAACCTAGAAACAATCTTGCTAGTGATATTTACATTAGTATATACAGTGCTTCTCAAGATTTCCGATGTAAAATTTCTTCTACATACATTTTAAAAGTTTTATTCTTGCCACCCCCCGAAAATTTTAAACATCACTTTTAATACGTCATAAGCGTTGCAACGATTTTGTGTGTGAGCTCTGTTTGACACAACACAACTGTATCAAGATTGAGGTGTACTGTCTTTTGTATAAATTGTTACGTGGGTATAATTGAAATTAAATCAAAGGAACTGCGGCATTGCTAACTAACAAGAGTTTGAATAAGAACAAATAGCATAAAAATCAAACAGCACCCAATAGATGCCCTTCATATTGAAATTTTTAAAAGTCTTATACAAATAATTATATTATTACTTGAAATACTATACCACTACTATTAATACTATTGGTTTTGATACGTTGTTTCAAAAACTAACTGACACTCAATATCTTTTCCGAATTCCTATATAAGAGCAAAAAGAATTCAAATCGCTGTCACTACTATTCGTTTAATAAATCAAGAAATAAAAAACACGGCGATACCACACGTTGAACTAACTTCATCTTTTATTTTGGAGCAGGTAAATTTGCGAGCCGATCCAAATGGGACTTTTGACATTCCGGAATTTAGAGCTTAAAGTATTTTATCAAAGAGTTTAAAATGCAGTAGACATGAAACATGCAATTTGTCGAACGAATACGGTTCATAGAGCAATGCGGTAGGATACAGATTTCGACGAGGCTTTTGAAACAATTTAAAATGTAACGGTCACACAGTATAGTCATTAAAGGACTAAGAATGGACAAAGAAAATGAAACATCACGATTCACGATATAGGCTTTTACTATCGACTTTGTTTCGTAATTCTTTAGAAGATAATCTTAGGGATATTTAGAATTCATGACAATATGAGATTTATGCTATGCAGTGACGGTGAAAGATTAACAATAATATGCATTTTATGTAGAAGCCGAGCAATGCCTGTAGCTTGAGACCGAGAAGTTTGAAAGTTCTTTCTTAGGTGTAATCTTTGTAATAGTCTTATAAATTGTCCTACCGTTAAAGGTTTTTATATAATAAACCAATAAAAATTAGATTCTATTTATCACTAAATTAATGACATGATTAGTTTATTACAACTTACGAGGATAAGCTATATAAATAAACTGCCTGTTTGTAATGTTTAAAAAACCTCTTTTTACTAAGTGCACCAAGATGTATACATGATATATTTGCCAAAAAAACATTTAAAAAAAAATGTCTGTCCGTCAATCTGGGTAATCTCTGGAATGGTTGGACCGATTTGAACGTGACTTTCAGTGGCAGATAGGTGATGTTATGGGGAGTAAATTAGGCAGGCGCTTCATTCACGCGTGGTAAATAGCACCCGAGCCGGGATATCTACTAGTTATTACTAACACTACTACTTATTTAACCAAAGGATACTATAGTATGTATCGTGTATCAAATTACATGACAATTTTCATCAAAATGCCTGCTGACATTTAAATTATTTATTACTTAGGTTATGGTTATTTTGCACTTTATGTCTAGGAATTTATTGTTAGTTAATTAGAGTACTTGTCTATAACGTAGATAAACCTTGAGGAATATTTAAACTCGAGAACAAGGAAAGTTTTTTTTTTTTTTCAATATATATTTTTTTGTTTCAATTAACCTCGAAATAATGTTCTAAGTTAAATAGAAGAACATCACCTGTTCTTTGATTTTAAAAATTAAAATAGAATATCTAAAGAGAATAAATTAATATTTTGACGCTAGCAATAATAAAAGATTTAGAATAACAATTTTCAACGAATGCTCTTAGATTTGTATGGACTTTAAAACGCGGTCGCCAGAAATATTTGCAGTGAACAAAGAAACTTTGCTTTCTTTAAACACTTTTTAGATAAAGACACTTGTAATCATTTAAGTAATGAATATTTTATGTACAAAAGCTAAACATTTTTATTAAAAAAGAAGGTAGTGGGCGTAAAGGATCGACGACTGTCTAGAAAATATTGCTTATCATATTATTGTATCATTTTATAAACGATTTAAGAATATTTGATTTAGAATTACCTAAAGTTCTTCGTATATTAATGTAATTAACATCTGTTATTTATTGTTATAAAGATAAAACCAACATTATTTATTACTGGCAGAAACGTTCCAAAATGTTATAATTTTTACTAACTTGACATTTTATTAACATATTCAAATAATATATATAGTTAACTACCGGTATACATTTTTTTAAGAGCCAGATTTTGATTCATGCATAAGATACGAAATAGTTTCCTTTAAACAATTTCTTTTTATAAAATTAGGTAAACTCGAGTAAATTCAAGCAATACTCTACATTTACTAGGTTAAATATACGATTTATTTAAAAAGAGAAAAACAATGAATAAGATACGTGTAGTTTAAAAGTAACAAATCACAAAATTCCTCAAGATTATATTGATTGTCAACAATAGATAAAATCCTAGATTATTCTCACAAAAAAAGTAGTAGATATAATCTTACGTATCATACGAGTATTCCCGTAAACCTGGTCTAGATTAATCACATCATTCATAACACCTTTTGATCCACCTACACATTTCGGCACAGGATTACAAACACACTAAGTAACTATACGAATATTTATAAAAGAAATTCGCTTATTATTCAAACTGCTGTGCCTACTACTTCCTTTGAACTTTACGGTTTTTATAGAGGTTTCTTTGTCTACAATGTTGTCGCTGTGACCGCTTGACCTCGTTTAAGAATTAAAATCACAGTTTCCGAATTTTATGAAAGGTACTGGTTTATTCCAAAGCTGCCGTTCTTTCATAATTAATATATAAAATTTTGATATTCACATATTAACATCGAGGATTAAGATCAATATGCTTAGACGAGAAATTCTCAAACTTACTTGATCCATAGATTATTAGACCATTATTAATTTCTGGATGAAGCCTTTTTCATATAAATAAATCATAATGTAAACAATTTCGAAGCCAAAACGTAATGAAATCATTACTATTATATTATTCTGCTATATCATTATAGCATAACAAAAATACACTACCTGAACGTAACATAGATCTACATTTAATCACCCCCGCCTTAAATTTCGTTCATTAGTGGTCGATACGATATAAGACACGATAAAAGTACAGATTTTAGGATATCATATCCAACAAACTATTTTGCACATCTCTACATTTCATCATCACTTCCAAGTACAAACATTTTTAATTACAAAAGACATAAAAAAGTTTGTAACTCATGCTATACAGTAAACACAATTAGGCGAGCGATAAGAATACGAATAAAATAATTAGTAGCATCTTAGAAGCAGTTAATTAGTATCTTATTATCTCAGCAAGTAAAACATTTAAAAGTTACACAAACATTTAAGACGACTGTAAGTTTGTGTAAAAGCGTGCAATAAAATAATATAAACGTGAAGAGCTCTAGTTTTAAGACGTAGTTAATGAAGGCATTGCTGGTTCCGCAGATAATACATCAGCTCATTAGCAAGGCGCAGCTAAGGGGGCCAAGTGGTACTAGAAAATATCATTTTTGAAACCGCGACACGGGTAACCTTAGTTGAAGAACCTAATTTTATTATTCTAGGTTTATAAAAAAAAATATGTTAATTATGTTTCTTTTGTGACATGCAGATATAACATTTATATGAAGCTCTATTCTGGTTTTATTTTAATATTAAATTTAAATTTTATAACGATAATTATAAAAATGTTTGATCTGAAGTGTATAAAGTGGAATAAAGTTAATTTTTATATCTTATTATCTTATCTTTCTAATATGATTAATCTTACTAATAATATTATAAATATGAAAGTTTGTATGTTTGGATGTTTGTTACTCAATAATGCGACAATGGATGAACGGATTTTAAAGATATTTGGCACACAGATTCTTTATAACTTGGATTAACATATACTTTTTATCGTGGAAAAAAAATAGAGTTTCCGTGGGATACCGATAAAATTTGTTTACTTTCATAAATGCTTAAATATTGTTTTTTTGCAACAATATATCGATATATTGTTGATATAATATCGATTTAATTATTTATACATTGCACCCGGGCGAAGCCGGGGCGGGTCGACTAGTAAATAATAAAACTGTTACTGTGTAGGTATAACGAAAGCATAAATAATAGACAGATGAAGGCGGTCGGTAGCCCCAGCCAGCATCATGCTATGTCTCAATAATTCTCTTTCAACATTTATTGTTTCACAAACAATGAATCCATAAAGCATTTCTCTATAAGCCATTAGCATTAAGAGCGAGTTATTGTATGAATGAATCAATAGGCAAGATCTTGATAAATGAATTAAATTGTCAGCACGTTTTATTGATGATTAAGCGATTTTTTAATAACTGCACTATTAAAATAAAGAAAACCGCATTCTAAGTTAAGTTTGAAACCCTCTTTTCGATATCATTACAAATCTTATTCTATGTCTGAACAGGAAATCTTCAACAAAATATCTTTAAACTTTCATCATTACCGTGACTGACTGTATTTTACTTTGTTCTTGTTATTTAAAAAGAAAGTAAACTTTCAAAGAGGGTAGGATAACAGGAATATTAAAAAGTGGGCAGATGGAACTTCCGAACTCAGGAAATTGTTCGACGCGCGCCTCGCTTTTATTATTTAGGGGTGGATTTGGCTTGTAAATGGTTAATATGGGCGACTGGTCACGGAAAAGTTAAATTAGACGTTCGGACCTTTTGTTTGCGCGTGTCCGCTTCGATTTGTACGCTTGTCACTAATGGATATTGGCCTCTACTGTCGACACTTTTTATATCATTATCCTTGAACGGCATCAACAAACAAAATCTATTTATGAAGATAATATTCTACTTTGTTTAGCTTTATATTGTACAATGGAACTTGGTGTACGGTGTTATGTGTATACATGTAAACACAAGTATCACGTTATTGATCATTTAATATCAGTTGATTTGAATTAGCGAGTGATTTGTCTGCAATGGGACATTTCTTTATCCTAATATATAGACTTTAATGTGGCTTCAATTAGAACGTTAATTTAGACAGTTAAAAGGATTCATTATATGGCGTAAATAACACGAATACCCTTATTTAATGAATCCGTGCAATTAGCAAAGCGCCATCTAACTAATGTTTCCCGATTGAGATCGCTATGGCCATACCAGGCGGGCAGGCGGGCAGGCGCTCAGAAATAGGTTCATTTAGGGTGCTAATTACGCCCGCCCGTAATCAACTGACTAATGGTTGTCGAGCTCGTACTTTTACGTTTTTCAACTTCCCTCTTCCCTGCGATCTCCGCGTAATCTTCGTAAAATGATTTTAGAAGGTGATTAGAACATTTTATTTGAATAAAATGCTTTCGTTATTTATTATAATTACTTTAACGGAATAAAGGGATTTTATATTTTCTTATTGTATAACAAATATATAGGTATAGAGTCTAAACTGTATCTAACACCACTTGGTTTAAAAACACTTCAAATAAGGTCAAAAAGATCAAATTTAGTTGGTTTACTTTGTTATTTGATTTTTACTCTTCACAATCCACATCTCACTCCTAAAACAAGCATTTGAGCTTAATTGGAGGGGGAACAAGAATACTAGTAGTTTGTAATCCAAACTGCTAAAATCATTTTCCTCAGTGTCACGATACAGACATCAAAGTATATTTATATAACTCGAAAAGTCAATTGAATTCGGTTATTGACACAAATCCTAAATGATAATGAATTTTAAAGGCTTTAAATAAGGAATTCTCTCACGAACAGACAAACTAAACAGATAAGTTGATGGATCGGTGTCTTTTGTGAGTGGGCGGCGACTCTAGTCAGACCTGACCGCGGCCATTGTTCCCACACCATCCATACAAACAGCCCCGGGCTTTCATTTACACCCGACGTAAAGCAAACTTTGTGCTCTTAGCTTGTGCTTGTCCACAAAGTTAATTAAAGTTACCGCCCAAAACCGCCAGTTTACGTTTATGGAAATTCAAATTAAAGTTGAGTACGCCACTATTATGTATTTGCAATTAGCCGTTTCTATGTTACTACAATAATTTCACTGTGAATTACTAGTTTACAATTGCAAAACGAAATCAAATCAGCAGACAAAAATTTATAGGACCTCCGAGTTTCTAAAATCTAATAAACTTGAAAGTAAATGTATTTTGTATATTATGGCGAATGGTAGTTTATTATTCTTATAATATTACCAAGATTAACATTTAAATTATATTCGTCGTATTAAGGATAAAAAATATGAACAAAGTTCCACGAAAGTACGATAAGTCTTCAGTATTTAATTTCCCTAAGCCCCTCTGGCATTAGTCTAAAATAAATAAGCCGGTAGGGCGTGAATTTCCCCTCCACGCTCCGTCCGAATGGATAAATTTGGAAGTGCCGACCAGATGTTGATTTATTATCGCGTTTTATAATAATTATACGTAACGCTGAGGGAGACGTATTGTGTTTCTAATAGCATCTACAATAGGCACTACGATTATATCAATCTAAATTACTTGTTCTAATATCTACCTTATTACATTCACGAAAAAGATTGTTATTGTATGTTTCTATTTCAATTTTAACAATGTTGTGCTCTTTTTTCTGATGGACGGCTGTGTATCATGGATGGATATTAGTGGATGAGAAATCGATAGACTCATCGAATATAAATGATCACAACATAAAGGAATGTTTAGACGTGGTAGAAATAAACTGCGGACATTTATTATAAGTAATCTTATAACGTATATCAAGGAATTAATGTTATCAGTATAATAAATTGTAGAGTATAATTGAAAGAATTAAACGGCACTGATTATAAAATAAAATAATTATTGGTCGATAATATTAAAAAGAATTACTAATAGTTATATTGGGAGTACTGGAATGGCTATGAGAGAATTATATTTTATGAAAAGTAATTTGTAATTGAAACATCGTTAGCTATTTTATTTTTATATTATTAGACAGTTAGTATAAAGTTAACTATAGGCAGCTGATGAAAGTATATAAAAATGTAATTGCGTTTCTGCCAGTAATTACAGGTTTTAAACATGTTTTAAAGCGCAATCGGTCAAACGTCACTGAAATATTTATGAAGACCATTTAAAATTTAATTCGAGCTCATTTCGTAAAAGTCCGATCATCCTGCCAACATGCCTTGCCTTTATACTCTAAAAAAATTAATAATTCCTTTTCAGACTATATCTTTATTTATTAAACTAAACAAAGCAATATTACATTTCTGAGAATCTATATAAATCTAATTCGCTATTATTTATAATAATGGCAGTACTTTTTCTTTTTACATCTAAGAAGATAATTTGTTTCTTTTAGTTCCATTCCAATATTCGTTAAAATCATTCTTATTGAAATAGCAAATTTGTTTACAGCAATAATCCTCTTGATTTCGTGTAGCATATTACTCTTATTAAGGGCGTAAGCGTTCTCTCCCTCGCCTCGTTAAAGATTAATTAACTACCATGGAGATTGCCTCCGCAAAATGTTGAATGATAACACAGGTGTATATACTGTCGACTAATCCAATCTCTATCTCTTTATTAACCTACTGAACTTGTGAAATTAAGAAAGCAATAATTACTTATAAGAGTGGTTCAAATAGAAAACTGAATAATTCATTGCTCTATGGTTCATTCTTTTTAAATTTATTTTGCTTTGAATTTTAATGACGTTTTACCCTAATGTAGGTTTTGAGGCATAAAAAGAGGTGATAAAATAATTATCTTCATACTCAATGAACAATAAGTGTGAAAGATACAGTTAAAGCAACTTTATTAAATTTAGCTACCTAAGAAAAGGGATCAAAGGGATATTCTGCTTCAATAGAATCATTGACGGGTGTGTGAACTCTTTATACTACCAGGCAAGTTTGAATCAAGATGGATGTTTAAGGGCGGCGGAGAAAATAACTTCTTAGTA
>JAOPUB010071268.1:0-13836 GCA_027564055.1 Neptis clinioides
GAAAAAATATTTAAAAAAACGTTTCCGTGCGTGTATCGTGCGTGCACACAGCCTAGTGCACTTAGTGAAAAACGTTTATTTTAATATTACAAACAGACACTCAGACAAACGGAGTTTAAATGTATTTTGGGACATGTGACCCAGTAGTAGGTTTTAAGTATGTCCTTGCGTGGCATTACAACACTATATTGCATACTGCATTTGCTCATCCTAAGTTGAGTTAACATCCACTAGATGGCGCTTCGGAAACTAAAACGAATGATTTACGCTTTTAATTTACGATTTTAAATTCTCTGTCTTTATTTTTAGCTAAATATGTTGAATTTGTATTGAAGTATATTGAATATATAGAAAACCTTATATATTTTGAACTTAAGGCACAGATGTGACGGCAGATTAAAATTCAAGGTTCTCTTTGAAATGCGTCCAAACAAAAAATAGTTATTCACCTCACGTAGGTAATTCCGAGCCATTGCCTCGGGTCTGGAAAAAATAGTTACTGGGACAATTTATTCGGCTAAGAAACTCGAATAATACTGACGTAAATTTATTGTAGACGTGAAAACTAGGAAATAGGACTATGACGTCATTTAAATCTATTTTCTTCTTGTTATCACCAATAGATATTTGTAATAAGCAATTATTGCTTCACACTATGATGTCCTTGCAAAGGAATTATTCAAAATTTTTTATCACAACATGACAATGTTGAACAATAATACTTTGTTCAACAAACTATTAGGATAGCACAAGTATTTCAGCAATAAATGAGCATAGTATATATAGAGATAAATGAGTTAAAAAAGCGCTATTATTATTTTTTTAAAGATTACTAGCAGCTTAGATTACAAACTACTAGTATTCCTTTTCTCCCCTTCTACTAATATAAATACTTCTGTTAGGAGTGGGCCACGTCAGTAGTCCAATGACTGGGATTTGAACTCATGACCTATCGAACATGTCGATCATGAGTCCAACGCCTGAACCACTGATGTACTGACGCTATGTCGGTTTACTATTGTTAAGAAAAGTCTATATAAAGTATTGCATTATTTTGTACCTGATTCTATCAGTAAATAATTATGAAACTTCATAAGGCTGATTATATAGAAAGTACAATAAGTCAACAAGTATTGGAATACCATTCTGATAGTTCCAAATTTGAATATGTTTGTAGGACGTCACGTGTTCCAATTACAAACGCGGCGGGAAACAGTTGAAAGGTCTATTCCCATTTTTGCTATGGAAATGTCACTTGGAATCGGGTCGCGGGGAAACGTGCCTAAATATATTTAGATAAAACTAAATAATTCAAACGCTGTGAATCCATTATTTTTGGTTAGTGGGATGTTGCGAATAGGAAAGAGCTTTTATTCATTGGAATTACGTGACTGAAATGTTAGACTTTAAAGTCTCGTCACGTAATTTTAATGTTGTTTACATACTCTTAATTGCAGATATTGTGTTATATTATTAGGTTTAATAATTTAAAAACTTTTGTCTAAATATTGCCTTTTTTCTATAGACCATTTAAATATTAAGCAATTATGGCACAATTATTATTAGCAATTATCAATTGAAAAAAAAGAAGAAATCTGCTTGTGAAATTGTCAACTATGAATAAAAAAATAATAAATTAAAAAAGAAGACCGAATATCCAACAAGAAAAGGATGATAAAAAGATACAAAGTTTTATTTCCAGATATTCCAACTACCCTTCATGTGCTCTAGCGCTGTTGTGGGGAGTTTTTAAACTATGATTTGCAGCTTACAACTGTACAATAATAAAATTATTCGTGATCACAGATTGTATGGCATTCGCCACATAGGCTTACATCTGAGAAAAATATGTGGGTGATAACTGCGCATTCTGAGTGTAATGCGCGACTGCATTGGCAATTACATCCATGACGTTTTTCATTTCAACAAATAGCAGACGAACGGAAACTAAAACTTAGTATAAGAACCAATAGCGTGTGACGCACTGTTGTTCCGTTAAATGTCTAAAAAGGCCCTAATTATGAATTATGGGCATTCAAGGTCAAACCCCAACCTTCTTGGCGCTATAGAAACATTAAACGTCTGACAGATTATAAAGAAAAAATATGAATTAATGTTGCCAGTTTCAGTTCAGCTTCTTTTTTCATTTACATTATATTTTCTAAAATTTATTACAGTTTCATAACAAATAGTAGCGAGAAATCGTGTGAAAATATAATTTATTACATCAAAACTTTTGTAGAAATATTTTAGAAAAAATAATAAATGTTCTTAAGTCAAAGTAGCTTTAAAACTTTTCCTCCAGAGGATGTATAGTTTTAAGCGCGATACAATACTTTTTAATTGGCGCGTCGAAAACGAGTTTTTTTTCAATTGGTTTTAAAAATAGGGATCCTCACTTCAATTAGATGGTCAAACTCAAATTCAATCTAACAAAGAAGGTTATCAATGGGTTTGCATTTTTTATGTCTCGAATAATCAAAGGCAGATAGAATAATAATAAAGAGTAATTTCATACAGTATGACTATCATAGCAAAGTGTGAATGCAATTAAGTTTCGTAAGAGTTAACTGAATTATTTGAACACTAATTGACTCTTCGCTTCACTGAGGTGTATCAAGCTACAAATAAAAGATTCATCAATATCATCATCATAGATAAGTCGAATCTGGAAATAAACAGTGAGTATTGTGATTGAATATTAAAAAATTTCCATAAACCTTCGGTCATAAGTACCAGGTATTTGGACAGACAGGTGGTGTTATGATTGTATGTTTAAGTATAATACGTGTTTGTTATAATGGTAGTGATTTCCTAAAGACTGAAGTTTATTAAATTTTTATAGTATATCCAACATTATGTTACATTAATGTGCACTGAGCCTTACAAAATGTTATCGTTCCCAGCGGTGTATGTAACGACTAATTTCACTTGAGTTATACGCTCTAATGTATACGTATTACGCAGCTGTAAACATAGTTATTTAAACAGGTGGAAGATGAAGTCATATACAAGATCCCAGGTTTATCACATATAAACAAATAGCTGGTGTTCGCCTGTTTTTGTTTTAGCATCAAAAACTTGCTAAAAATCTCGTAAATTTTACATTTATGACTTTAACCCATCGTAATGATAAGAAATGGGTAATTTATATGTCAAACTTTTATTTTTTTAACTTGAGATTTATAAAGATCTGGACATTTATAGTAGAAATACGAATTTGATATTTCCTCAAGGAATGAATTCAACCCGTCCCTTAAACCTTACTATAATAAAGCTTACTACTCTGTGCATGATTACTTTTACGATGATAAAGCTTGGAATCAAAATGACGTTGCTAGATCGCTAAATGATTATACTTTTGCAAATCAGACTTATTTTAACAATGGCGTGTCGAAAAGAACTGCTGTTCAGTTTTTTGCCAGTCCTTTAAGCAGTAAACTGATATGCTTCAGAGGAACTGACTGACAGATCAATTACGACGTTTCAAAGGAACTTGTAAAAATTTAATTAAATTTAATATAATTTACTATGACTTGATTATAATTTAAAACAGTTTTGTGCAGTAAATTTTCCGTATTATTTATTTAATCATCCATCTCTGTCTTGATTCATGTCTTGCCTTTTAACGTTTCAAAGCCTTATATTCAAACCCATTGACATATCTATTACTGTATAAACTCGTGACTCTGTATTTTTTTACATCCAGAATAATACTAGGTAAACGAAGACAAGTTCATAAATAAATTGATCAATTACGTATTAAGTAATTGATCAATTTATTAACGTATAAGCAAACAGGTATAACATAACTTCATATTTTTTTAAAGAATATAAAACATAGGTTTAACTTTTTAATTTTATTATCATTAAAAAAAAGCGCGTAAGAAATTACTGAAGTTTAAATAATTTAATACCTAAGTACATCATCGTACAAGCAAACATGCCTGATATGACCGCCTTTACGATGTTGTGGTACATATTCAGGCTGGAAAAATAATTGAAAGCTGTTTTAAGTGTATGTTTACGTATGAAATAAGTCTTAAGCTTCAGAAACGACTAAAACAGTTATAGAGTTAGCAATGTCAACTAGTGATTTTGATCTTTTAAAATCGTAGTACAAAAGCAGATGTATGTATATACGATAGTTATATTCTGAAACCAATGTACCTGTTCTCTTATATCATGAGGTATGTCCAGTTGACCCAGAAATGTGCCTAAGATCATCTTTGAATGACAACATCAACCTCAAAAATGTCAGTAAAAAAAAAGTTCAATTTAGCTAACTAAATACAATTATTTGGGCGCTTTCAACAATCAATCTATCATTTCCGCACAGGAACTCTATTTTTCTCCGGGATCAAAGATATATCTGAAACTAGATTATGAAGTATTCATACCATATTTTATTAAAATTTGTTCAGTCGTGTTTTGGTCGTGCATGAGTGAGTAACAAACATTCATATATACTAACTTTCACATTTAAAATGTTACTTAGTAAGATAATAATAAAGATATAGATTCGTTAAGTAATATACAAACTAAATATTATAGTACATTATTGTTATTTCGATTTCCTGGTTACTCGTGCTGAAATCGGAACATGTGGATAACTATTGAGAAACATCAACAGCCTTAGAATGTGTAGTCAACTGTTATTTTTATTTTTCACACGAATGAAGTACGAAAAATATTTTTGACGTAAACATCTTAAAACTAGAAAGAAAGTAATTTTAAATAAACTAACTTCGAGTATATAATACAAATAAATTGTTGTACAGCTTAAAAATAATAAAATTCACGTACTTGATACGAATACTTTAACTTTAGTTCTTTTTTTTAAACATTACTAACAGTTTGGTTTATAAACTACTTGTATTCTTGTTCTCCCCTCCAAGTAAGCTGGAATGCTCAGTCCAGTGACTGGGAATTGACCCTATAGATTGTTTTCGTGAGTCTAACGCCTGAACCACTGAGCTACTAATGCTTCTATGACTGTGTTCTATGGCTATAATGTGGTCTCACTTAAATCGTAGGCTTTATTGAGGTCGATAAGTCATAAGACGACTAAATAATATTATTAAACCTACAAGTAAACTCATAACTAAATTATTTTAGGCGTTGGGCTTGAAAAACAAAGTGAGAGATCAGAGATTTTAAACTCCCACTAAAAAGTGTTTAATACATAAAGCGTACTACTCTGTACAGGAATACTTGAACGATGACAAAGCGTGGAATCAAAATGACGTTGACGCTCAGCTGAATGATTGTACTTTTGTTAACAATGGCGATTTGAAAAGAGCGACTGTTGAGTTTCTTGCTAGTTCTTCTCAGCAGAAAACTGCTCCCCGAACTGGCCCTAGCTTCAAACGAACTGACTGACTGAGGGACCAATTTTGAGTTTTCAAAAGTACTGTGTTGAAAGTCTATTTGAAGTATAAAAAAAAAACAATATAGTATTTTCAGTAGTGAACAAGCAACAAGTGAGAGAGGCAGCAAACAAGTAACTTGATCAGCAAATATAATTACGCGGTGGTTTTAAATTGAACACTTTGTTGTGTCGCTACGAGACACTGTGTAAATGTTGCTGTAGATATTACTCAGTTTAACCATTTTTTTCATAGTTTAAAGTATTTGAGTTAGTTCTGTACATTGTTACCAATGAAATATTATAAATTAATTACAAAAAACATACTTACATAATTTAATTTTAAATCTTAATGCATAAATTATCATCTCAGTATTTTGTATAATTACGAGGAGAAACTTCTGATTTGATACTGATATCGTTTTTATTGCAGTTCATGTTTTACTTAATAAGAACATGTACGATGGTTGCACTAAAGTTGTTATTAGATGAAATATTAAAATACCAGTCGTCACACCCCGGGTTCACAAGGGTTCAGTTAACCATGTATAATACTTAGATTTATAAAAAAATGTTTTAATTCTCAATATATTGATGCAAAATAAAAATATTAAGGCGTTTACTACAATAAACATATTTTATCATTATCCAGCGGAAACTCCGAATTTTTCCGAATTTTTTTCTTTATTTACTTTAATAAGTAATAAAATAGCCTATTCGTACAGCCTGTAAGTAGCCTATATAACTTACCTAATCCGTTTAGCCGTTGTCGCGTGATTGAGTAAAAAAACTTCCAAATATCCAAGCATCTAAACATACAAACTTTCATTATCTTATCTTACTAATATTATAAATGTGAAAGTTTGTATGTTTAGATGTTTATTCCTCTATAACTCGAAAACGGCTGAACGGATTTTAATGTAATTTGGCACACAGATACTTTATAACCTAGATTAACATATAGGCTACTTTTTATCACGGGAATTCTTATTTATAAAAAAATAAGAATTCCCGTGGGATAACGATAAAGTTTGTTAACTTCCGTAAGTGCTTAAGTATTGTTATTTTGCAACATTATATAGATGATTTAATGTTTTTTTTTTATAATCTAAGGATTATACGTGGGAAATTATACCCGGGCGAAGCCGGGGCCGGTCGACTAGTTTTTAATATTAATAAGATTAGTAAGATCGTACTTCCCAAACACCGTTTAAAAATTATATACCTCTTGTCAGACGAATTAAAAGTTCATCAGCATCTTTTGAGTCTAGAAGGTTGTTGAAACCACATAAAATGTCTGGGACTTGAAGATAAGGACTTAGATTTAATACTGTGACGATTATACTAGCAACATTCACATTTGCAAATGGAAAGGGTTGCAGCGAAAATAAAATAAATAGAATACGTGCTTAGTCCGCATGATTTATACTTATCGTTACATTATGGCTAATATAACGATAAGTACGATGTAAGTACAAAGTGGTTATTCTAATATATTAAAGTAAAGTTTCATCCAAATTAAAGAATAACGACCATCCATCCATCCATCCTCTCAAACTTACTCTTTTATAAAATTACTGGGAATGATAGGATAGTAGGGCGGGTATCATATATCAAGTAAACTGACTTGATCTAAATCCAAAATGTCCGACTATTTCAGATACTCCTAGTTTTGTCTCAAACTATTTTTATACCATTACACAATACTATTTTTTTTTAATAAAACTCACAATTGAATGAAAAAGAACTAAATGAATATAGAATTTTATTCGTGACTCGTTCGTTGTATAAAGTTAAATTTAAGAGTCATCAAGTTGGTTAATCTCGCTACCGAGCAGCAGATGTAAATCCGAAATGATTGGACGCTCCGCTAGCCTGTTTCCTTGTTTATATTTGCTCTGCAGGTTTTATAGGTCAGCTGTCAGCTTAATATTTAGTTCATTTATAAATAGGGAACCAGAAACCATATTTAAAATTGTTCTTAAAATTGTTGTGTTTGTGTCCACTTCGTTATGGTTATTGAAAGTCAACATTATTTATATAGACCAATGAGAAAAGGTATTTTGGTATGTATTTTGGAAAATTACGTTTTTACTTTCTTTTATATTATTCCATCAATCCAAAAAATTAAAATAATATATAGTATGAAGATAAATGAAAGGCATATGCTGCCAAAATTACAAGAACACTTAAAAATCGATTGGAATTTTCTTTTTTCCGAAAATCGCTTATTTTCAAAAGTTAAAATTAAATATTTTTTTGTGTTTTTACTGTTTACAACAACTGTTAACTGTTAAACTATTTCCTACAAACCGCTGAAGGTTTGAAAAAGGATTTTTATTCATAACCTAAATGTTCCTTAACGAGTAGAAAATGCTTTAAGGGCGGATAACCCAAGAAAACCCGGCTATATACTTTGTTCTTTCTAGTAATAAATGTTTTAATTAAGATAGCTTGAATCCAAGATCTGGTTGCACCACAGTCGCGCGGTTAAGACTATTATAATAATATATTCTGACATCTAGATTAAAACCTCATATTTATATAATAGCTGTAAAATACTACTCGGCTCTGCTTTAGAAGTTTTTAATAAGAAGCAGAACACTTTTAGGATCACTTTCTTAATAAGTTCTTGAAGAATACTATTTTTTCGTGCCAAAAGTACCTACTTTGTAAAAGTAATAGGAATAAACTTTTTGTGTTTTAATATTACCCAGATTAATTTCATTATTATTCATGAAAAAAAAATATTTTGAAAATTTTAATTTTGATTTATTTAATTTAATCTATACTCTATACATATTAAGTAAACTATACTATAAGGACTGGACCGATTTGTATAAAATTTGGTACACAGTCATATTATAGGCTAACTTAGAAAATAGTATACTTTTTATTCCAGAAAAAGTATAGTTTCTGTGGGATACTAGGGTTATATTCACATACATCAATAGATGGGCACGAAATTTTGTACACATATAGTTAATTATCATGACTACTACTTATCCCGAAAAAAGTACAGTTCCTGTGGGATACGAGTGTTATATTCGCATACCATAACAGGTACGAACTTTGTACACATATAATTTGTAACCTTAATTATTACATGAAATACTACTTAACCCAGAAAAAAGTACATCCTGTGTAATTTTAATAAACTAGTAAGTAAATAATACCACTACAATCAGTGTTAACGAAGTCATGCGGGTCGGCTAGTTAAATAATATAAATCAAAGTTCGATTTTTGATGATTCAATATAGAAATTGTTGGAAGTTAGGTTATAATTTTAAATTAAGAACAAGATTTACGTTAGAGATAAAAACCGTGGCTAGAATTTCCAGAGAGGCGAGTGGAGAGTCATTCTCTATATAAACATTTGCTTTATCTCAAGGTTTAAATTATCTCTTATTTTTATATTACCTAGGTTTTTATAATAGCTAGATTAGTAATTACAGTCTAATATTTTTTTGTTTCACTATAACAATAAATTATTTTTTTAAGAGGTCATAAACTGGAACGTGATAGTTTTATTCTGTCTAAGCCTTAATCAACAAACTAAATTTTTAATAATTAAATATATTTATTATTCAGTGTACTTTTTACTATTATTATATAAATTAATAGCTTTTGACGTGTCTAGGGTTATTAGTTGTTCCATATTTGTCGACAGTACGTAAGAGTTACCATTTTTAACAAGGTTACTTAAGTATTTATTTAGCTCTAACACCCTTAATTAAATGATTACAGACGAATTTCTGTCAAAGAAGGTACTACCAGGTCAGGGGCATGTGAATCAAAGAGAATACTGCTATGAGTAAGGATCAATGAGAAGGATAAAGTATCAGCAACAATAAACACACATAATTAATATAAAACCACATTTGCTATAAATAGGGTTTATATACCGACCAAATAGACAAATTCAGCTTTGTAGTTATTAATCAATTTAATGCATTGCACCGTGTTCATACTATATCCCAGTATTATTTAGTGCACCTTTGATCTGGAGGCTTGTAAACAGAGCGCTCATTATTCCCTACCTAGTTAATTTAACTTTACAGCTTCGTCAGTTATTGCATCGACACGTGTACGGATTTCTAGAAACAATGCCTTAGGTTGTGTTCTACATTTACATAATATTATAACTAACTGCTAAATCAAAGCACAGCGAAAACTCCTAGGACAGGATTGGTGATGATTTTTGTAAATTTTGTCCTAAAATGATGATGAAAGAATAGAACTACATGATAACTCAATATTGTACATTCTTTAGATACTTCTATCTAATAGCTAAAATATTTTATTTTAGTCTTGTAGTATGTACCTAAAAAATAACGTAAATTAACCATGTTTTACTACTCTTTTTCTTCGCGTTCTTACCCATACATTGTTTTTATTCTTAATGGTCATCCTGTAGTTGTTACATCATTTCTGACTAATAATAATTTTAAACCTATAGATATATTACGAGTATATTATGGTTTTGGTTTAATACTAATAGGTATAGTTATATTAAATACACAACTTTTGAAAAGTGCCTTAAAAGTTAACAAGATGCAAAGAAACTTAAAATGTACAACAAAAGCTTATAAGAAAACTAAAAGAAAGAAATACATTATCTCACTCAATAATAGCGACCACATACTACATTATATCATCAAAGCTCATTGTAGAAGAGCTCATGAAGTAAGTACCTGAACACCAAGAGGAGGTAAAGAAGTGTCTGTTTGTAATATTTAAAAAAAATATGTTTTGTTAAAAAAGTAAATTGTGATATTCCTGCTAAACTCTAAAACAGCTCGATTTGGTCTTAGGTTACTTTTACTAGAGAAAAAAAAATGAGTTTCGCAAAAACACAATGCACCTCAGCGAAGCGAAGATAGAGCGGCTAATATACAATAAAATCTGCTAGGTTTACTCTAACATTTAAATATCCATAACATTACAAACATTTTTGTTCACATAAGAAGGAATGGAGGATGTCTAAAATATTTGCCTAGGATTTTTGTAAAAATGGAGAGTATTAATAACAATTTGAAAGACATACAGATACATAACTAACAACAGACGGATAGAATACAAAATTTACTATCTTCAACATGAATTTCAGGATTCAGGCGACGTTTAAAGCTAAACTATATTGTATTTATGAGCTCTGTAGGAACTCGGCCAACACTAACTAGACGTATCGTATCGTAAATTTGAGTTTGTTGTGTAAACTGCGGTTAGTCATTTTATTCGAACTACAGTAATGAAATGTGGTTTAATCTGTATACAAATCAATTGCATGTGCATTAATTAATTAATAGATTGTTATAATTTAGGAATGTGGACGACATCTTAAACCTAAAATAAAAAAGGGGTGGTGAGAGCCAGCGAGTACATCCAGATGAATATCACGGAAAGGGCTGCACTTTTGGAACTCAAGTGTCTGCACCTGAGCGGCCTCGTCACCATCAAGTAGCGCTCGAATGATATCACTGTCAGAGTCGTGATTGATGTTATACCTGAAAATATACTTTGATATAATCCGTGCAATTAGAGAAACAAAGATGTTAATCCTATTTTACTTTTAGTAAGTAGTAGTAGTTACCGTGATTAGAAGTTTATATTATTACTAGCCGATCTACGCGAGTTCATTCGCATGATGCTTGGCTCCTATGGATCGTAGTGTGATATTTTCTAGCTTATAGCCTTCCTCAATAAATGGACTATTCAACACAGAAAGAGTTTTTCAAATAAACAAACAAACTCTTCAGCTTTGTAATATTATTCTAAAATATATTGTTTCATATAATCCTTGCAATTAGAGACACAAGATGTAAATGTTATTTGATTAAGGAAGAGATTACTATGGTTACGAATTAATACTATCCTGCAGGAACTACAAAATTTATTCAGGACAAAAGCCTATATATTATTCATTCAGGGTAATAGTTATCTCTATGCAAAATTTTTAATTAAATCCGTTTAGCCGTTTTTGCATGATTGAGTAACAAACAAACAAAATTTTACATTTCTATTATTAACTAGCCGAACTGCGCGACTTCATTCGCGTGATACTCCGCTCCTATGGGACGTAGCCTGATGTTTTATAGCCTATAGTCTTCTTTGATATATGGACTATCCAAGAATTTTTTTAAATCGAACCAGTACTTTCTGAGATTAGCGCAATCAAACAAACATACAAAATGATGAGATTATCCTGATGAATTGAGATCATTTTCTTTTTCGTTTCTGAGTTAGTTGATGGCAAAAATCTTTTTTAATGTCAGAGTTATTATGTAAATAATACAAATCTATCTAGTATATCTCTAGGACAATTTTTATCCCTAAAAATTGTAGTTTTAGTGGGATACAAGGATATCATATTAGCAAGAAGATACTATAGTACAAGAAGTAAGGAAAGGAAAAATGGATATGAATATGAAGCAATTGTAAGTGATGTTAGTAAAAACTAGTTTCGTCCCAGCGGTTTGTACTTATTGTTATATTATGGCTAAATTAGACAAATACTATATAAATTGTAGTATATGAGCTATTCTGATGTATAATATATATTTCTGTAAAGTTTCATCAAAATCCGTTCAGTAGTTTTTGCGTGAATAAGTAACAAACATCCATCCATCCTCACAAACTTAATTTTTTTTTAATGTACCTATATATCGGAGTATAAATTTAAAAGAAGGAAAAGAACCACGGGCGTGATATGTTCAGGATATAACTAGACGTTACGACCTCTTGATATTCTGAAAGGAACCAGCTCAGTGCCTTGGACTTGAGACCAAGCGTGTAGGTTTAGAAGTCCTTTTCGTAATAAAACACTCACCTTCATTGTCCAGGTTCTCTGACCAATCAACGTAGTGTTTACGTAACCACGTGGTATCTTTATTATGAATTATTCTCCGACATATATACATATTTTTATTTTTTTTCATTTTATAGGTCGGCGTTTGACCGTGTCATGACTGTTGTTAAGCAATGACACGGTCTAGGTGGATCCCTTCCTAGAAGATGCCTCTTTACTCTTGCTTTGAAGACACTCATACTGTAGCTATCAGGAAAGACAGAGTCAGGCTCCACAATTTCGCGGTGCAAATGGAAAATGTGGATTCGAATTCGTGGAATATCCACCATCTATCTGTGGCGCTTCAATCGAGATTCCCTGGTGTTCGATAGAAGAATGGGGGCTGGTGGAATCATTTTATACAATTTCTGAGCACACTCACAGAAATGCAGCCGATAAAAAACCGATAATAAGGCAACGTTTCGACGATGCACCAGGCTTTGCAACCTGGTTTTGTCTGGCATCGTCTCGTATTAGTCTCCTTGCCCGTTTCTCAATCGACTCTAGAGCTTCCAACTTGGAAAAGCTATCCCAAAGGTGAGAGCAGTTATATTATATATGTTGGCCGTATTTTGTACAGGGTAATACAGTGCCTTGGACTTACGACCAATCGTGTAGGTTTAGGGAGGCGCCCCCTTGCCACGTATATGAACACTCGCCTCCATTACCAGGTTTCACTATTTGTCATGTTGTTGTTTGATTATTATTCTACCCCCGCGCTCTGACAAGTCAGCATCCAGGTGCAGATTGGTGCTAGCAATGTCGGTAAGGTCTCGTAGATTCTCGCAGACAACTCAGAGGTTCTCGAAGAGTTTGTATCAAAGAATTGTCGGTGGGATCGAAGAGTTGTCGGTGGGTATCATAAGTTGTTCTCGGAGGGTCTCGACGAGCTACTAAAGTTAGTAAGTTAGATAGCTGATGTTAAAGGGAATAACTTAGGTTTACTTTTATTTTAGAAAAACAAAATTTATGTTCTGCGAAAACAAAATACTACCCGCGCCGACATATATAATAAAAAAGAAAATAAATAAATAGATATATAAATATGATTCCATAATTAAAAAATAATCGCTAATGAATGTTGCAATAAAAGATTAACATAGCTAATATATTCTTTTCCTTTTTTTCTACAATTGAAATGCAAATTAACGTATAATTGATCTACAAAGTGTTCGAGAGACGCCATTAATATAATCTGTAGTAAACTTGGTGATTAATAATAGAGATCAAGTCATGAATACAAGACAATCGCTGTGGGAATTAGGTTAAACTGATACAAGAATATACTAGCTTTAGCTGTCAAGCTAAAGTCTAATTAATAATCTAAAATCAATAACATATCTATGTCTAGGTTTGTGTATAGTAGTGGAAACAGTAATGGACAAAGATCAAATAATAAATGAAATAAAAAATATTTAATAAGGTCTGGTTCAGATTTATCATCACAACCCCTCTATCACTGCTGAGCCGGGTCTCCTCCACAGAATGAGGAGGGAGCTAGGCCATAGTCCACCACGCTAGTCCAGTGCGGGTTGGCAGACTTCACACACCTTTGAGAACTTCCGGGAATTCTCCTGCGTGCAGGTTTCCTTCACCGTTATAGCAAGTGATATTTAATTT